>JACSYO010001640.1:810000-1022500 GCA_016806645.1 Ophiodon elongatus
TTGACAGGATGGTGGAGCTAGAAGATATGTCCTTAGATATTTATCCTTAGAGAGGCATATTTTTGTACCAAATATCATGGCAACCAAAAACACAAATAAACATACTGGTGGCACTGGAGAAAAAGTCAGGTAATCACTACGGCCAGTAGGATTTATCGTCTCGGGATTACGGAAACATGCCAATCCCTTATTTGATCGGCCCTCACGACTCGTTTGCTGAACCCGGAAATTGTTCCGGACCATAATCACTAAGGCTGTTCCAATGCTCTTATCTCTGCTCTGTGGAGGGAGGGATCGAGGGAGGGATCGAGGAGGCATCAAGGAGGAGATTTGAGGGAGCGTACACAAGGCTTTTAATGGGCTGACACACCCCTTCATTGTAAATCAGTTAGTGATTGGATGGCGCAGCTGATCCGACTGATCACAAACTGCATCACAACATCACTGCAGTTTTGTATCAAAGTTGTCCAAAAAACTGGACCAGAGCAGAACAGATTCATCATCATTTCAGATAGTGGATCTGTTAACTGTAGGTCTGATTGAGAAAAAAAAAATACACAAACAACTTTCTCTATTCTTGTGAGATTCCTCAGTTTTTACAAACTCCAAACGATCAAAAGTCAATACAGAACTGTTAAAACAGACTGACAGCTGATCCAGCTGTGCTGGCGTCAGCAGAAACAGATGCTTCTTCAGATGACGGTTCAGAGGAAAGGATATATAATTTCTCCACAAATTTGTTTCCTCTCTCCTTGCATATTTTCCTTCATCTCTAACACTCCTCTGTGAGAGGGACCTAAGATGTGACATTAGCAACATACACTACAAAACAACTGATGCATGTCTGCGTATCTTGGCCACATACAGACATGCGTTTCTGGAAGTTGTGCACAGCGATGAATGGGGATGAAATCTGTTAGAGGGTGCAGGAATCATAACAGAATGCAGGAGTGCGTTTGGATTGAACCAAGACTCCACGGATGTACGAATGGAGCACTCAGTAAATAAGGCACTCATCTTTCAGCTGCTTAGGCAAAGACTAAGTGACCTCCCATCTACTGTGCTTATCAGGAATACCTTCACAGACTCATAACATTATATCATATTCAAGACTGCATTACTGCTGTGTAAAGGAAAGCAAACTTTTGAGATGGTCGGACAATTTCAGATCTTAAGGTTTTTGGGCTAACAGGAAAATATAAAGAATCTCAGAGTTATCTTTGATCAGGACTTGTCCTTTAACTCCCACGTAAAACAAATCTCAAGGACTGCCTTTTTTCACCTACGCAACATTTAAAAAATCAGACACATTCTGTCTCAAAGCGATGCAGAAAAATTAGTTCAATGAATTTGTTACTTCTAGATTAGACTACTGCAATTCCTTACTATCAGGCTGCTCTAATAAGTGTCTTAAATCTCTCCAGTTGATCCAGAATGCTGCAGCGCGTGTACTAACAAAAACTAAGAAAAGAGATCATATTACTCCTGTATTAGCTTCTCTGCACTGGCTCCCTGTAAAATCCAGAATCAAATAAAAATCCTTCTCCTCACCTCCAAAGCCTTATTTGGTGAGGCACCATCATATCTTAAGGAGCTTATAGTACCATATTACCCCACTAGAGAGCTGCGCTCACTGAATGCGGGGCTTCTTGTGGTTCCTGAGTCTTAAAAAGTAGGATGGGAGTCAGAGCCTTCAGCTATCAAGCTCCTCTTCTGTGGAACCAGCTTCCACTTTCAGTCCGGGGTCAGACACAGTCACCACATTTAAGAGTAGACTTAAGACTTTCCTCTTTGACACCACTTATAGTTAGGGCTGGCTCAGGTTTATAGTTAGGGCTGGCTCAGGTTTATAGTTAGGGCTGGCTCAGGTTTATAGTTAGGGCTGGCTCAGGTTTATAGTTAGGGCTGGCTCAGGTTTATAGTTAGGGCTGACTCAGGTTTATAGATAGGGCTGGCTCAGGTTTATAGTTAGGACTGGCTCAGGTTTATAGTTAGGGCTGGCTCAGGTTTATAGTTAGGGCTGGCTCAGGTTTATAGTTAGGACTGGCTCAGGTTTATAGTTAGGACTGGCTCAGGTTTATAGTTAGGGCTGGCTCAGGTTTATAATTAGGGCTGGCTCAGGTTTATAGTTAGGGCTGGCTCAGGTTTGCCCTGGTCCAGCCCCTAGATATGCTGCTATAGGCCTAGACTGCTGGGGGACTTCTTACGATACACTGAGCTCCTCTCTCCTCTTCTCTATCTCCTTCTGTATGAATTAATGTCCCATTAATGCACATTACTAACTCTACTTCTTCCCCGGAGTCTTTGTGCTTTCTCGCCTCGCAGGTTTACATGGATCGTGGTTATATCTGGACCCTGGTCCTGCCCAACACCTACTGCTATTATCATTATTATTAATAGTTGCATTTCAATTGGTATTGCCAATATCATTACTGCTTTTATTATCATTATTATTCTATGATATCCACTGTTGCTGTTATTTTTTGTAGTTGTAACTTTGTCATCATGCCTACTACTCTCATTATATGAATTATTTTGTCATATGCATTGAATGTGTTATAACTCTGTTATGTTGTTCATTCTGTACACTGTTGCTCTCCCGAATGTTTCTTCCCTTTTTCTCCCCGTTAAGGCTTTTTTGGGGGAGATTTTCCTGAACCGATGAGAGGTCCCGGGACAGAGGATGTCGTATGTGTACAGATTGTAAAGTCCTCTGAGGCAAATTTCTAATTTGTAATTTATATACAAAATAAATTGAATTGAACTGAATTTAATTGAATAATTTATGCACGCTGCATGAAAATAAAAAGATAAACTTACAAGAATTTCAAATTTTTACTTTTTTCCAAATATGTTTCCAACCTCCCAAAAAGAGATTTAAAAATTCCATAATTTACTACTGTTGAATGTCCTCTTCACTCTCCTCTCTACTTCGTCTTCTCTTCAGTCACCTCCCCTTTCTCTTTTGTTTTGCTCCATCTCATCTGCTCTGCATTCATATGCCAAGCTTCCACTCTCCTATGTACAGTTTTCTTCTCTGCTCTCCATTTCTAAGTCTCTCTCTCTCTCTCTCTCTCTCTCTCATAGCAAAACCTATCTATCATTGCTGTAATCAACACAATGGAGTTGTCATGATGGCAGTGACCCTCCCAGGACATCGCCTCAGGAAAGTGAGTGAAAGAGAAAGAGTTGGGCTTGCCAAACACTGAATCATCACATTTATAAAAATATAATAAAGAGGGATGAGAGAAAGAAAGGCAAGAACAAGAAGGGTATATTTCTCAACACAGCAATTGAATAATTACTTAAGGCTACAGAGGTTATTCCCTCAGACTGCTCCTTTTTACAAATACATACATGAGTAAAATATTTGGCCAACGACAGAAATTCCTCAGAAGCTTTTGATCTGATGAAAATCTTAAATAGGTGAGTGACTGCTTTTCAATTAGGTTCTAATGTCTATATCGAAGCTTGGACATTTATCTAATACTGCTACAGCGAAGGAAGGATCTGCGTTGAGAGTTGAAATATTCTTTCTCTTCGGGACAATTTGATGCCTGATGCATTCAGTTTGCAAAACGTGCCTCAATTTTGACATGTGGAAAACAGCCTTAAAGATGGCAGTTCTATGAATAATGAAGCCAAATGAAATGCTAATTCACTAGAAATGTCAGAAAAAAATTTAATTGCCTAAATTGCTTACTTTTTGGAGCACATGACCCACACAGCACAGAGTGACTGCTTCTTGCTCTGACTGCATCCTGGAAATATTTTATGAGGAATTTTAAAGTACAAAGAATTCATTTCAATTTAAAAAACAAACTGGTATGAGTTTCCATTTTTGTCACTTTTGATTTTAAGTTTGGACACCGCTGTATCACGCATACCTGCCTTCACTCGAATACTTCACCATTTATGGCATTGAATGCCATGACCACACTGACTGAGTAAACAATATGCTGTGATGTCATGCATACAGTTTGATATTGTGAGGGAGATTTTGTGTATGATGATTTAAAGCTTATTTGGCCAAAGTTATGTTTACTATTGCCAATGTTAATAAATACTGGCAAGAGTAAACAGAGTCTCTCTAATGGAGAGAGTGGAAATCGCATAAAACTGTTTTTCTGCATATTTTTTTAGGTTCTTAGAAAAGGTTTCTCCTCAGTTTCCAAATAAAGTCCTGTGGTATCTTGCAGGAAAACCTTCCCATTACCTTGTGCAAATGGCCAATGCAAAAAAAGGGATTAACTAAGCATACATTTAGGGCCAAGGAAAAATGGACATGTCCACAGATTTATTGGCATTCATTATGGTTGTTCTTGTTTTAAGTGTAAAACCCCCTCTACACTGCATCATTGAATATGGTGTTGCTCTGCCTCACACAAACCATTAGTGAGAGAATTTATGCATTTAATACATTAGAATAGAAAATGAATTTAAAAAGAAAACGCCATGAGGGAACACATTATCTTTGCTGTCGGCAGTTTTCTGGTTCAACATTTGGCAGGCTCGTCAGTAAATGAAAGAATTATTTCAATTATTGTACAGCATTAAATTATAGTTTGTGGAGAATGTGGTGACAGGTCTGCAGAGCTATAACACTTCCTCTGCCTCTGGCTTCTCTGTCAGTTTTAATGAAGAAAACTCTCCACACTACACAGTCAGAGAGACAGAGAGGGGAGGTTTTGTTCACTGATTTTCAAATTTGTCGCAATGACTGTGAATCGTCACTGTGTTGATATATATATATATATATATATATATATATATATATAACACACACACACACATTCACACATACATACAGTGCTGTGAAAAAGTATTTGCCCCCTTCCTGATTTTTTGTTTTGTTTTGCATATTTGTCACACTTAAATGATTCAGATCATCAAACAAATGTGTATATTAGACAAAGATAACCCGAGTAAATATAAAATGCAGTTTATAAATTATGATTTCACTTATTAAGGAAAAAAAGCTATCCAAACCTACCTGGCCCTACGTGATAAAGTATTTGCCCCCCCCCCTCCCTTGATAAATCATGAATGAACTGTGATTAACCACATCTTTTGGAAAACTGAGTTAAATTTCACTAGCCACAACCAGGCCTGATTACTGCCAGTCCTGTTGAATCAAGAACTCACTAGAACTCACAATAGAACCTGTCTGACAAAGTGAAGTAGGCTAAAAGATCTCAAAAAGCAACACATCATACCGCGATCTAAAGCAATTCAAGCACAGATGAGAAACAAAGTAATTGACATGTATCAGTCTGGAAAGGGTTACAAAGCCATTTTTAAGGCGTTGGGACTCCAGCGAACCACGGTGAGAGCAATTATCCACAAATGGAGAAGACTTGGAACAGTGGTGAACCTTCCCAGGAGGGGCCGGCCTACCAAAATTACTCCAAGAGCGCATCGATGACTCATCCAGGAGGTCATAAAAGACCCCAGAACAACATCTAAAGAACTGCAGGCCTCACTTACCTCAGTTAAGTGTTAACTGTCAGTGTTCATGATTCAACAATAAGATAGAGACTGGGCAAAAATGGCATCCATGGGAGAGTTCCAAGGAGAAAGCCTCTGCTGACCAAAAAGAACACAAAGGCTCGTCTCACATTTGATAAATATATATATATATATATATACACACAGTATATACACACACATACATATACATACACATACATATACACACATACATATATATATATATATACATACACATACATTCATATACATACATACAAGCCTACACAATAAGGTCAACAGGAACTGCATTGGTATTGGAAGTAAAGAGTAAAATACTCTCAACAGCTAAAAATATATTGAGCCGGTTTCCTACTGTTGAACTTACTTACAGCATGTCATCCCATTAATAGCCCCAATGTCTTACTGTGCAGTGGTTTGCCACAGGGTTTGAAGCTAAAGCCTGACTTGCTATTGCAGATATTCCCTCAACAAACATTAGGGAATGTCATGTGTGGAAATATATTGCTATTATACCTGCTAAGAAAAACACCTAGGGGCAGGTGTATCCTCCTTATGCTCACATTAGCTCCCTGCTAGCTACCCTGTCCTTCTGCACCGAATGCCCTCTATAAATAAAGAATAAAAGACTTTGCCTCTCTAAGCCAATGGTTTCCATTGGCCATTGTAATGCTATCCCATCCATACAGATATCAAAGGCTTGATCCCTGCAGCATTTAACCAAATTAAATACCACCTTCATTAGCAAGCCAACACCTATTGGAGGCATACAAAATACCCCTCGTCCCAAGGACATACTGCTAAATGGGCTGGCGGAGCTTAAAATAAGTCCACACAACCCACCAAGACAAGCCTTCATTTGTATGTTCCTAATGTGCCAGCTTCACTCACTGTACATGGCCCGCTGCTCCGAACACATGGTGAGTAATTGCCAACACTCGACCTCCATACTGCACTTAATCAACATGGTAACGCCATGGGGATAAATTCACAAACAATACAGCCAGAATAATTCATATATTGGTCAACAGAACTAATGTGCCAAGTGGCGCATAGCGTCAAGGTGCAAGATGATTCAAAGCCAAGGTTACTGTATGCTATCTGAGAAAAATACAAATGGAGACAACGAGGAAGAGAAAGAAGTTGCCTGTGACCCAAAGTGTAAGGCTAATAATTTGTAAGATTTCACTTTCGTTCATTTTTTTAGACAAACATGTTCCTTACAAAGACAACATATGGTCTAACTCTTTATAAAAGAGAGTTTTTCAATGCTTTTTTAAATTAATTCATAGATTGTTGCAATCATCTATTTGAAGTTTTAATGTAAACCCTACATAAAAATCCTCAGGATTGACAAAAGAGTGGACAGTTGGGATCCATGAACTGGATGCATGTTTCCAGGATCAGAACACCCTGTTCATCATTGTACAGTTGGCCCATTTGTCTCCATTCTCACCTTTGACCTGCAGGCAAATGGTGATAAAAGCACCCTTCATTGCATTCGACAATAAAAGCAATAAGCAGTTCTTGAGTCAAGCAGCACAGTAAACAAACATAAATAAAAGAGAGTGGGAATCAATGAAAGAGGCCTAGAAAAGCAGCACACAGACCTAGAAGCCGATACACCAACACTCAGCTATTACCACCAGTACAACAAAGAAAATTTGAACAGCTATGAAGAAAATTGTAAAAACATTTAATTAATTAAATTAAATTGTCTATGCGGATTTATTTGTAAAACTGTATTGTATTATTTAATGCAACTATAATTTTGAGATGTGCAAAAACTGTAATTTTAATTGTGTGCTTGTTGAACAAGGACTGTACTAGTAGATAATAGTTATATGGCATCGGGGATTGCTTCCCTTATATGGGCAAGGATTTGGCATGTATACTTTTAACTAGAGGTGTGATATCCAGTGAGATCAAACAAAAAAGTAAAAAAAGAACAAGAGAGACAAAGTTTTGAGTTTAGATTAAGAATCAAATTAAATAACATTGTTTGAGACAATGGAAGACATATGCTGATTAAGGAGATGGCATATTTCTGTAAGTCAACACAGTAACCTGGAAAACTCCATTAATTTATGCTTATCACCCTTTTGTGGCTATTTTTCTGTTGTAACTATTCATGGATGCAGCTTGGTAATTAGATTTGTATGTAGAAAGAGGATGCCCCAAGATGTGGACAGAGATTCACGGATCTGGAATAAGGTTACTTTGTTATCATTTCGGGCAGCACATTTTTTAAAGCTCATGCCTGAATTTAAACTGCTGGGTTATGTTTTTTTTTCTACACCAGCCGACGCCAGATGGCAACTGTGTCCATGGCAGTTGTGGTATGTGACACAAGAGGGTAGGAACAGAGTGGTGTTCAGCAGGTGGACAAGAGACATCAGTGGCACAAAATTAAGTTCTCCCTATCGATATGTCTGCCATAAAGGGTGTAAGATAATTGCTCAATTTATATTGGTTGTTGTGATTATCATGTTTCCTTTAAAGACACCTTTATAATTCAGAACCTTAATTTACTTAAAGCTCAGTTAGCTTGAACATCTCCCCTAAACTCTGTACCGGTGCATTATTCATAATTCCGAGGCATTTGGTTTGTATTGGATGTCTTTACAGCTTCTGACATGGAAAATAAAAACAGTCGAGCTTGACCTTCCTCTTCTATCATCTTCTCTTTCCTCTGCTCCAAGCATCCACCCCATAACAGATTAGCTCTGAGGAAGACCCATTTCCTCCCTGAGGCTGCTAAAATATTAATCAAAACACAGAGGAGTGTGCAGCAGCTCCCAAGATGCATGTCTTCTAATGGTAATACATGGGGAAGGCAGAGAGGGAGGAGTGCTGCCTGTAATAGCCTCACAGAGGGGGAGGAGAGGAGGAGGGCCAGAGGTGACAGGGGCTTTCACAAGGGACAAAGAGAATGAGAGCGAGGGATAGATGGGCAGGAAAAGAGGTGGAGGGAAGACATGAGGTGTGCGAGGAATCGACGAAGAGACTGCACTGATAGAGCGCTTCAGAGAGATGAAAGAAGCATCATTGCCTCTCACCACCCATTTTGTGCGATTACAAGAGTTAAGGATAGCCTTGTGAGAAACTTCAAAGTATAAATAATAGATAACAAACCATACAAATAGCCAATTTTGCTTACTATTGCTCTTAGCTTATCGACAGTTCCAAATATTTGACTGGGTTTGCGTGCGTCTGTGCACTACTGTGTGAGTGAGTGGAAGAGAGATTTTAACAAGCACTTTTTCCCCTCCCAAAGACGGAACGTATGATGCCAGGTGGTCTGTATGAGCAGTGGAAAGCGTTTCTCTCATGGGCCAAATCTAAGCCCATCTCTGGCACTGAGCCACTGCCAGTGGGGAAAAATGATGGAGTATCCATGTTGGCGACACGGTAATCATGTAACTCAGCTTTGTTGCGGTGAGTGGAGACTAAAAGGGTTATTTCGGCTAATTCTCCATGCTTGCCTACAAGTCTTTCTGTTCGTAGGTGATTCAAGCAGATTGGGGGTCGTCCTGTTTTATGGGCGAATATGGGATGTGTTAGCTTGCTGGAAACTGTGAAATTAAGGCCCATTCGTATGAGACAGGCAGCTTCCTGTTACCACTGAGAAACACTCTGACAGTTTGACACTGTCTGTTTAGAATACATAGTCTTTCAAGAATAACACAATTTTATTGAGAATGCAAAACTGTGTATCCTCATGGGTCATCTTCAACAAACCTGCAGACAGCTGTGAGTGTGTTCCACTAGCTGGTAATTAGGGAGATGTGGAGCCCCCATGGGTTACACACTCACAGTGTGCTGCCACACTCCTCCCTCTTCATCCAACAGGCTCCCGAGAGGGATGGCCGTTTTGTGAAAGGTGACACAAATCAGTGACCTCTGTCTACCTGACCATGTCGATAATGAGATGCAACTGGAGCTTCATTGTATTCAAATGAGGCTGCGCGTGACAATAATGTTGAAGCAGTAACAGAGGAGAAAGACCGACATTAAGTTCTCTGAGAATAATACATACAGAAGTGTAAAAAGGCAATGTGGCGCTACCTGACAGAGCAGGGGAAACTGAAAATGAGAGAATGCACACTCTTTTCCCCAACCATGTTCTTTGTGTAACTGAAAGACGGATGGTTAGGGGTTAAACTTGTCTGTCCCAGTCATGGGCCTTTGTCTATTGTGTTGCTTTACTTAATGTAAACCGATAAAGCTGGCTAACCTTGTGGGCCAGATCAATGCTTATTTAGAATACAATTGATTAACAGTTCTGATTATTGATTATGTCATCCCACTCAAGATATGCCAATGGCTCTGGTAGGAGGTTAGCCTGGAGCAGAGAGGCCTGTCCACCAGGCTAGTGGACACAAACACAAACACAATATGGGCCATGATCCCACAATGGATTCACAGGAGTCCGACGTCTTTCTCTTTCTCTCTCAAACACACACATTATGTACACACTTATGTATTCACTCATTAACACACGAAGACTGAAGACAGTACTACTCTCTGTTGACACGGGCTAATGTCTGCTCATCTGAGACCTAAATATTGAAATTAACACACCATCTGTTCCTGCAGTATGCCCAGTGGCCATTTTGAAATTCCATCACTGTGAACATTTAGCATACAGCGACATAGAGCTTTCCCTAAACTTAATTAGAACTTTGTCTTGTTGCTGACAGTGGAGCAGAGATACCGTTCGCTTTGTCCTACTGGAAAAAAGTAAGAATCAAACATATCCAAAAATGTCAACAAAATCGTTGATTTATGATTGACCAGCTGAAAAATGTTTGCCAAGCATCCCATAAGTTTCAGCAGTTCTACTGCAGAGCTGGGAGCAAACTCTATCATTTCATTTTTTTTGTTTTTGGTTAATTCACACCATGTTACTGTGAGAGTTGAGAGTGCACATGGCATTCATTTGAAAGTAATTTGAGCTGCATAACTACAGGTGTCCATAAATCAAAGTATTGTACTTATGCTGACCCTACTCTCCCAGGTTCTGAAATGTAAAGACTTAAATTAAGTTTGCTCCATTTTAGGAATGCTGTCTTCTCAATGAGTCTTTAAAACAGCCAGCTTTCTCTAGGTACAGCCTTTACATACATCCTCTAAGCTGTGTATCTTGTACCAAATTTGAGTGCAAACTGCTAAGTTTTGGAGGGGTTACACTTACACGTAATGTTACACTGCCTGTTTGGTGAGAAGATTGTTCAGTCTCAGTGATGCAAAAGTATGTAAACTCCCCACTGCACTTTACAGCATGGAAAGTTTTTCTCCTATGATGTCCAGTATGTGGATCACACCAATTCACTGCCATGTGACCCCTGTGACCTCCGTACAATTAACTTACAGATATTAAATACTGTACTGGAAAGATCACCATCCATCACTCACTATTTCATAATTAATAAAAGCATCCTAGGTGTTAACATTTTTGCTTTTCTTCAACAATACGTTAATTTAATTTTGTTTTTCCCCCAAGTTTTAGGGCGTCTTATTACCTGAAAAGCTGGAATAGAAATGCACAGTGCAACAGTAATAAAACAATATTACTATAACTACAGGAGAGGGGTCATGTTAACATCATCATCCTATAAAAAAGAAATTCTACCTTCTATGGGACAAAAGCAATTCTCTGTAACTGTATAAATATCGTTAAATTGAATGGTAATGGATCATGTTGGTTAAAATATGAAAAGTAATCAGGTTTTTTTTAAAGCGCAATGCTCTAAAGCCTGTGCGGTCACTGTCCAGTGCTGTAAAGTCTGATGATAAAAACGTTTACAGCAGGGCCGTTATTAAAGAGAGAGTGAGTCAATCAAAACTGTCAATAACACAGTATTCGTGACATACAATTACCAGAGCTACCACTTGCACACTGGAATATACCATTTTCTTTTTATAGTCGAAGTGGAAAGATTTAAACACACTGAAAATAGTAACATATGTAGATACAGTGTATAGCACTGTTGCTTGGATCCGAGTTCACTTTCAGGAACACTTTGACATTTTGGGAAATACAGTGCACCTATTTGCTTTCTTGCCGAGAGTTAGATGGAGAGATTGATATCACTATTTCTGTACGATAAATATGAAGCGACTACCAGCAGTCCACTAACTTAGCTTAGCACAAAGACTGGCAGCAGGGGGAACCAAATAACCTGGCTCTGTAACAAAGGCAACAACATATGCCTCCCAGCACCCCTAAAGCACACTTGTTAACATGTTGTACCTACATTGTTAAATTCGTACAAAGAGTTAAAAATGTTTTTGTTTTTTACGGGGGTTTCAGTGCTAATGTTAATGGTCATCTTAACTTGTAAAGCAGCTGCCGCTGGCTCGTTTTTGGGAGGTGGGGCCGGCCCTGTTGTCTTATTGTTAGGTCAGCAGTGCTAGGCTAGCCCCTGTCAGCCAGCCAGTGTTGAGCTCTGCACTTTGCATAAGGGGGCTCTTCCGTAATGAACCGCTATGTATGGGTATCATGTGAGATATCTGAGCTAGCGCTTACTGTTCCATGGCCAAGGTCAAAGCCTGCCCACCCCACCACCGACTCCCCTTCGCTATCCATCACCTGAGAACACAGACCGCAGCTAAGCTCACATTCCAACCCCTCTGGACATCCTCACACCAATTTGGTAGGACTGTCTTTTTTTTTTATGGTGATCTGTTTATTTTATACATGTCAATATACTTTGAAGATATTATACAAAGAAACATCCTCAAATTCCTGTCCAAAAATGTCAGTATAATTTGGAGCTGAAGGCTGATGAAATAAAAAGAACAAGAGATTTCTTTGCCCGCCCATTCAGGGAAAAAAGGGCTATGGTGTCAACAGCATCCCGTCTAAATATATGTCTTTAAAAGAGCTAATTGTTGCGGTGTAACATAATAGTCTATTTATCGTGTCTTGCCTATGTGCATGTCTGATGTTTGCTGTTTTCCAATGAGCACTTGCTATAAACATGTCAAAAGTGGATACCTTATGTGGCTCCATATGAGTAAGACAGGGGCTTAAGTGTACAGGACCCTTGAACAATCTGTCCACACACCCCCATACTACCGCTTAAGTCCCCACAATAATCAATAAACTGCCCTCTCCCAGATCACATATCAATTGCTTGCTGAACTCAGGGGTAGAATAAAAAAATGTGTGCCTGAAGAATGAATGACCTCTGTGCTGTATACATGCAAGTCACATCAACATGCAGTCTAAGTTACAATTGGTCCCTTCATCCTCTAATTTAATCAAAAGAAGAAAAAAAAAGGTATATTTATCATGCAGTATAAATCTAAACATAAGACATATGACCAAACATGCATTCCATGCACAGTGTGTTGATCCCCATTTATTTGTTTCATTTATTTAGTTAGATATCCATTCATTAACAGTAATGAATGTGGTCGAAAGCAAAGTCAGGGCTTTTTGAAAGATGGCTTGTATTTGTAACTCTGATTCCCCCTTTGATCCCCAGTTTGTCTTAATTATTAACACTTTGGGTGGACCGTTTGGAAGCAGACAGATTTCATTATCAATTTAGACTCAACTATTCATGTCTGTCATGACAGGTTCATATTAATTACCCCTCTACCCCAATCTACCTCCTTGCACCTAAGACAGGACAACCCAGTGTAGTGCCACTTAGACTTTATTGAAAGCTCTTTTGCAAAGCACTTTAGCAAGCTACATGGTAAAGAGCAGGAAGAGGGATTTCCTCAAGCAGTTTAGAGAAAGAAACGTGGGTTAAGGAGGGTATGAATTAGAGTGTATGTCTGGACTGTATGATAATCTGGTTTGAAAAATCTCAGAGTGGGAGCATGGACAAATAAAAAGGAAAAATGAGCAAGGAGAGATGGATTTCCTGCCATTTGTGATCTATGACCAATCGCCTGTCTATCTTCAGATTTGCTGTTAATGGCTATCGGCCAAGATTTAAATCCTCTCTTTTGTGCATTCCCCTAAATCAATAAATTGGCATCTATTTGATTGAATGCTCATCCATTGTGTTGAAATGAGGCTGAATGAGTTTTGTCCTTTTGACCAATGAGTTTGGTTTCAGTATCTCAGCTTTTCAGATGTTAAAGCATCTATTTGTAAAAAAAAAAAAAAGAAAAAAGAAAAAAAAAGAAACATGCTTTTGGTTTGTCAAATATGCATGTCAGCAAATATTAAATTTGATAGAGACATTTTAGGAAAAAAATTTAAATCAACTTTCATCCCGAAGCATTCCAATTTAATCATAATCGGTGCCCTTTTCACAACTTCCCATATAATCTTAAGTGATCAATTTATATTAAGCAATATGAATGATTATATATCCAGACTGCAATGATATAGTGAAGACAGAATGTCCTTTTAAAAGGGCAAACGGAACAGTCATATCAAATAATTGTGGAAAAAAATGGTCAGAGAAAATAAAATGTAAAAATAAAAAATGAAATTTCAGAAAATAAACAGCAGGACCATAAATTTGATGGAAAAAGCAAGCTGAGCTGGTCTGCTTGTCTAATTTAATAATGTTGATACTATAAGGCCTTTCTGCTTGCAAGGATAATTGTCAGCTTGGTTGGCTTTTCCTATTATACATGTGTGTATATGTCTGCATGCATTTAAGTGTGATTTCAAATTCTCTGCCTCAAAGACAGATGATAAAGTTAGCTATACTATACGGTTATCAGTCCTGGAAGCAGTTTTTATGTGGCTCAAGTGTGTGCACATTAAGAGACACAGACCATTTATTTATAAAGACTACACTGAGAATACCTTACAAATGACCTGTCCCTCTACAATGTCTTCAGAAGTCTAAGGATTGACTTCATGCCAGACTGAGAGGGCTGAAGCTGACCTGAAATCACCCCTCTGTGAAATCTGTGTTGCGTTCCCTCACCTGGCACAAACAGGCCAAATTAAAGAGAACTTATCAAAGACTGATATATTTCCCATTTCAGTTTTTCAGTTAAACTGCAATAAAGTAAACTGCATATATAAAACTGTACATCTACAATGAATGTGTGCCAAATATAAGGAAGTTAATTGTATTTACACATTTTAGCAAAATATCTGCCTTGGAATATGTGAAAACACAAATTCCCTTTAGTGGAGGATTGGCTGCAGCTTGATAAAATTAATCATTTTAATCTGCATCTCATGTAAAACTTAATACGAAGTCATTTCAATTGGTCGAGAAAAACTAAATATTGAGTGTGTTTAGCCATTGCATTTGCTGAAATTTTTTTTTTTTAAAAATGTGGCATTGATACATTGATGCTCAAATTAGTATTCAAACAAAACCATCAAATTCAGTCCGCCTAAATGGAGAAAAGAGGGCAGACTGAAAGAAAAACAACAGCACCCATGGACACCTACATAAACAAAGGATACGCTCGCTCTGCCTGCAGTTAAACAACAATGCCCTCTATTGGTGTGACACTGCACCTGTTTCCCCAACAAAGGCCATCGCACTAAAAGCAGACCGATTTGTTTTCCAGCACACTCAGCAGAAATATCACATTGAAGTGCAATCACTTCAAACCTCAAAGACTGTCCTTATTAACCTACTAACTACCACAGAATGCTTTATCATTAATTCACAAACGTTATTCAACTTTAACAGTCATTGCTGCCATAATCAGAGGGTCTTATTAGGACTTAAAAAGGTATTAATTAGTGTAATAATGAATGAAACCACAGTGGGTAAGTGCAAGTTTAGCCAGCGTGCCTCCAGCATTAGAAGTCTGCAGACTCACAGACTGCTTCCCATCGCAGGTGAGTGCCGTGTGTGTGTGTGTGTGTGTGTGTGTGTGTGTGTGTGTGCGTGTGTGTGTGTGTGTGTGTGTGTGTGTGTGTGTGTGTGTTTACAGGACCAGGGAAGGAGTTCTTGACAGGAATGCACATTGAGCTTCTCGTCTCCCTGTTGCTCTCTCTACTGAACCGGAACAGTGGTGCAGACAAACAGGGGCGCCCCGGAGAGTGTGGCGAGCTAAGTGAGTGAGCACAGAGGTTTAATATGACAGCTACACTTCTCGACTGCTGGTTCAGGGTGAAGAAAATGTCCTACACTGTACGTCTGTGGTAGCATCATGGCAGATCAAACACATGGCACTTAGAAATAAATACCAGACTCCAGACAGGTGAAGGAGCTTTGAAATGTGAGTGATTAGCATAGCGTTGCTTTCAGTGGTTATTGGCCAAAGATATTCTTAAATGTTGTTTAAAAAGGTAGAAGATTAGGTATTGACTCGTACAGTAACCCCTCTCAATCATCACTTATGCCCCAGTAGAAGTGTGTGGTGGTGTCTGCATCTGCGGAGCCACTGCCCTTCTGCCTGTATTTTTTTTTTTTTTCTTATTATTTTGCGGTGGAATGTTAATGGTCACCAGTCTTTGGGCACTGGGCGTGCGGCCCCCACGCATGCATCTAAGGGGAAACCACAAAAATGGCGGACATAACGCTGGATAAAGCTAAATATAGGAGGCAAAACTTCGAGACAGTCCCTGAAGACAGTCTGCCCTGACTGACAGTCGCACTGGAAGGATGCAAGACGCAGCCAGCGCTCCACTGCCACAGGAAGTGGGATGTCTGGGCCAGAGGTGCTGTAAAACTGACAGAGTCATCCTGGGCCTTTCCAACCACACTAGAGCTGGATGCTGCGCACCCAGGAAATGGGTGTATAATATTTGCAACAAAAAAAAGGTGCGTTACACATAAATGTTTTTTGTAGTGTAGAATTTGTATAAATTGTACGTTATGAACAGTCGATTTGTTTACTGAGGGTAAAACATGATGCCATCTTTACGTGCAGTGGTGCATTGGAAATATGAATTAATTCAGTTCATGGCGCCATTCGTGGACTTTTTTTTGTTGGACCATTATGTGTCCACCACCCCTCTTTGTTAAAGCTTCCAGTTTGGGTTGAAATACTGTATTTCTTCATTTACAAATACAATAGCAGGATAAGCAACATAAAATACATATTGGTAACAATCAATAACATAAATATACAGTATTTTTCCACTTCATTCTGTTCCCTAATGTTTTTGCTTTTGCAAATTTTTCACTGCTTGTGTGGATGAAAAATTGATATATTTTTGTACGCTTACACCATCCTGGCAAACAACCTCTCTCCCGCCTCCCAGAAGACCATAAAACACTTGCAGACGTGGGGCAGGGGTGGGGGCAACAAGGCAAAGCAATAATAGATGGAGAGAAATGGTAATAGCTGCACAATGTTAAATGGGATTATAGCAAAGATTTGCAGCTGCTGCTTTTACAAATGGTTTTGGCAAAGTTGAACAAATCTCCTGGAGAATGATGTGCCAATAAGAGAAAGGAAGCCTACTCTGTTGACAATGTTCATGAATTATTTTATTTTTTTTCTCAAATACCGTGAGGAACATTATAGGAGGTATCTTTCATTGCCAGTGTGAAAGCCTTGAAGGAGAAGCCATGCAATGCAGCCAAAAGACGTTACGATACATACCTGAGCAGAGCTATTAGCCTGAGTCCCATCCCCCTTTTTATTTCAATTAAAGCTCTTTCATGATTCAAAGGCATCCAAATCTAAAGTGTCTTTGATCTTCTAACCATGGGACGGACAGGAAAATAAGAGTCTTATTAAACGGGTGGAAAAGAAAGTTGTAATTCCAGAACAGGGGACAACTTCTATCCCTGCTGTGGTTTTAACTGGCACAGGGGTACTTAAAAGACCTCACGCCTGGTTTGGCAGTGGTGAACAAAACAATCCACTATGAGAAAAGGGCAAAAAAAAAAAAAAAAAAAAAAAAACACACACACAAGCTGTAAGGGGCTGACAGGCTTTCTTTCATTCTGAATCTTACGTCCCCAAATGTGATTAATCAAGCCTCTCAATATGCACGTAGAGAGGAAGGAAAATGCAGGCTGAAAAGACAGAAGTTAAGTGCCATGAACACTGACAGGTGAAAAAAAAAAGAAAAAAAGCTTTCTTCACGATTCTGCTTTTCTGATTAAACAAAGCACTTTAAAATCAAAACACTATGGGATCCTGAGGAAAAATTCCAAAGTTAACCCTGAAGCAGTCCTGAACGGTTTAATATGTATTATTCCCTCTGCAAGACAAAAAAAGAAATAAAAGAGTGCTTGTTGGAAAGTGAATATTATAATAGCAACTGTGCAGATATTGTGGTACATCAATCATGTCACATGAAATAAAATAAAATGTGTTCCAAGAAAAAACAAATAATAGTTGTTTGTAATGAAAAAAAAAGTTTCCTTCAACTCTTCTGAACTTATCTTGCGCAGTAAAAGATATGCTGACATTTGCTGATGTCACACTCTGATTCTTGAATCTCATTGATCAATCCGTGAGCTGCCACCAGACACACTTTGATCCTGTCTGTTGCCCACCAGGCCATGCAGGAACAGCTAGATGTCAGGAACAGCGTGAGGGATTGTGAGTATTTTCTCCACTCAAGAGTGTAGGATTATGGGCTGCTCACTGCTTTTGTATGAAAGAAAAACATCAGTGTGCACCGCGTTGGAGCCCCGGCGAACAACAGTCGCTCCCCAGAAGCCTGGCTGTTCTTTGAAGTGCTGCTGAGTGGTGGCCACACAAAGTAGAGGAACACAATCAGTCATCTGTTCGAAAAGGAACTGGCAAGGCCTCAGGCCTCTACTTTTACTTTTCTGTCTCTCTTTTAACTGCTAATATAAGTGTTGTCTACCTCTCTCTTTGTTCTCTGCTTAAGGAAATAATTAACATAATTTTGATAATTCTGGTGTTTGTCTGCTGTGAGTAATAATATTCCATTTAATCACTGTTCTGTGACTCAACAGGATCTCTAAGCATTTTCATGCCTTTTCTCTCAGCGCTTTATATGATGCAAGCATGCATATTAAAGCAAGGCAGCCAGCTGTGAAAACAGCTTAATTAGTAGTAATCACTTCTGATGGAACATGTTTCCACTATTTGCCTCCATTAGGGATGCCTTATTTCTCTTATGTTATCAGCCAGCCTCATGTTCACTTGCTGCCACTGTGCAAGGTGGAGCTAGTGGAAAGATAATGTGTCCCGGAGGTGGATTTCTCTCACCAAGAACCTTCTTAAGATACAGGTCTGCACTGCCCACAGATATAGAGATAGATTTCTATATTTACAATAAAATCACAAAACACTTCTTTCTTTTTTTTTTTTTAAATTACAGAGGCACTCATTGTGTATAATTATCAGATCAGTGTCTCACAAGAGTCATCCTCACTTTCATGGACAAATGTAATAATATTTAGATTATTTTTTCTTAAAACAATATAAAAGTTTGAAAGGCACTAGAACAAAATCCAAAGGTCAATATGACAACATGGAATGACTGACCAAAAGAGCTTCCGCCTACACACAAAACGTATGTTGTCTCCAAAAGTAACAAGGAGTTTCCACTAAATCAAACTGCCTGATTAAAAAAAAAGTAATAATCATTGGTATTAACAAATCATTCATGTTTAAGACAATCGAAAATTGCAGCTCATTTAAGGCCTACAAGTTTGATTTATAGCAGCTAATTCCACTTCATCTTCTCATTGAACTTGACACATTTGAATCAATGGTAGCAATTGGTAGTATGGCTTCAGTTCAGCTCTTTACATATTGTTCATTATAAGATTTATTGAAAAAGCGGGGCAAGCATTGAGAGACGATGAGAATGATGGACAGATGAGAAGGGGAAAGTCTTTTCCAAGTGACATAAACTACGCCGGATTTTTGGGGCCGGGTGCAATGTGTCACCTATTATTTCAGTGAAACACATTTACACAGACAATTTTTGAAACACGTTAACATTACTGACACATGTTGAATTCCCATCAGCCATGACCACCTACTACACCAAATCAGTAATGACAAAATGTAGCATTTGTTTCACATAGCACACTCATTAGCATTTACGTATGCACCACACATTGGCTCATTTACATTTCATATAATGCCATTTACTTTGGCATGGCTGTTTCACTCATCAGTATAGACCAAAGTGATGTTGATACGTGTCTATTTTAGTTGTGATGCATTTCTCTTTGCGGCTTCCCAGTTTACAGTCCTGGCCCCATTTGATGTGTATTTGATACTTTGTGGTTGGCAAGGATTCGCCATCCTCTGTTTTGGGCCAATAGATATTGTTTCATGCAGGCATCATGGAGGACACAAAAAAGACAAAAGCAAGTGAGAAAACTTGCAGAGAGAATATAATATTGACATTCAGGAAGTAATCTCAACACTGAGTACATGTCTGTCAAGTTTAATCTTCTTACCGTCCATATTAGCATATAAAATATAAAATGTTCAAGCCTTTGTTAATGTTCATCATTCACAGTTGTGCTTCTCTCTTAGAACCAGAATGTAAAAATACTATATTTTTCTATTTTGAGTTGTCTAGTTGATTTAAGAAAGAGAAGTATGCTAGTGGCTAATTCAACTCTCAAATAACAATAAACCCTTATTAGGCCCACTTAGTTGTAAGTGAGATGTTCTATTAGCTTACAATAATGTTTGTACAATATCGCCTGTATGCCTCTTTGTTGTTTTACTTTATTACATGAATGCTCAGCAACTCAAAGGCCACTGCACGGCGCCATTTGCAGGTGAGCATGCTGTGTATATATGGTACCATAAAAATCAGTCGACCATACATGCTTGAGTGCAATTACAAAGGGTATTATAAAAATCTATTTGTATTCCACAGTAATAGTATTACTGTCAGAGAAAGAGAGAATGGACCTATCACGCTCTATCCATCAAACAAGCTCTCAGTCAAAATGTATTGTGAACACACAAAAGCAGATGCCCAAAGCAGAGGACAACATTTAAGTCAACACAGTGAAAGATTTCATCTCAGTTGACAATACTGTGCATGGGGATTAGCACTTGACTCAAATGACTAAGCCAGTGTGTGTGTGCGCGTGTGTGTGTGTGTGCGTGTGTGTGCTTGCGTGCGTGCGTTTTCAGAAAGAAAGACTAACTTAAATCTTGAAGTTGCAAAAATCTCAAAATCACAAGATAGACAAAATAAACAAAGACATCCAAACTGTTTCACGTCAGTATTCTATCATATCGTTTTAATGAGGGACAGGTTCTTGTACTGTATTTGTGTGCGTGTGTTAGATGAGATACCCGGTGCCTATCTAATTGAGAAATTGTGCTGAAAAGTGATACATTACTTGCAGATGATGTGGAATGGGCTGGAGGTTAAAGGTACCCTGAGGAGTTTTTGACCACTAGTGGCACTGTTGAATGATTGGCTATTCACACTGGTTGTATATACCAACAGCATGCACACAGGGATGCACATTGCATACCAAAAGCATGGGAATTACATAATAAATATTTAGGTTGTGTTCAAATACTCATTGCAAAGTAACCCAAAAAGAGTTTAATTGGATGTATATTACAGTATACTGTAGCTACTTAATTATCTTTTGTGGCTTTAAAAGGCCACAAAAGTACATTACAGTTTCAAAGCATTTATGAAGAGCTTTGTAAGACCATCCAACATGTTTGTTAAAGACATATACAATGTTTTTTGGTCGGAAAACAATGAATGCAAACAAAATTGTTTCATTACAATACTCCACAGGATTCAGTATTCACATTGATCCTATTTAACGTGTTCACTTCAACGTCTGTCCGTGCGGATACTGAAGTGGAGAGACGAGGCAGTTACAGGCAGGGAGGGAAACACCTCACATTCGCTAAGACATTAGACCAATTATTAAACAATAAGCAGCACCTACCGCTTAGGAGAAACACAACAGACACAACACAAATAAATGATACTTCACAGGCCAACCTGTTCAAGTTACATTGATGAGTTGTGATGCAATCCACCTGCCTGCTGTTGTATTCTCCTCCACAGGAAATCCAATAGGAACACTCAGTGTCGCTAATGCCCTCCACCAAACCAATAGAAAACACTGATCAATGCTCAGCAATCAGCCGATTGATCACACATGATATCACTGGCCAAATCAAGATAGATCAGGTACTTCCCCTCATTTCTCAATGTGCTGCTGAGCCAACAGGTGCATTTTCACAACTCTAATCATTATTTAAAGATTAGAGTTTGACCAAAAGCCAAGAGAGACGTATTAGAATTTGTGGATTTTTGGGAGGCACTATTGTTTGTATGATATCTGATCAGCTGCTGAAGCTGAACAAGGGGTCAGTTGCTATTTATAAGTTGCCGTGGATAGCTCCAAAGAATGCTTTGCGTCAAATGGCTTAATAAAAATGACAAAGCCAAGATCATTTAGAAAATTAATTTCATGATAATTATATTTTCTTTTCCTCCTATCTCTTTCATTCCCCTCTTCTTTGTGCTGCTTCTCACAGTCCTGCCTTGCGGCCAGTAAGTATATGCACCATGAACACATTTAATTTTCCCTGTTAGTCCACAGCGCGGCCAGAGGTGAGCTTTAATAAGGATCAATGGCACTTTATCTGGGACAGGACCCGCTCCCGTGCATGCAAATCACAACACCAGCAATGGATTCAATTAAAAAGAGAACCTCCAACCACTAGCACTGGAAATTCAATTAAAGGATTTATGCAAAGGTTCACTGGCTTTTTGTGTTGCCGTTTCTGTTTATGTAATGAGCTTTTCATATCAAGAATCAATACGTAATCTGGAGTGGGGCCATGGGGAGGGTGGCGGGTTGCTTTCTCATATGCATTTTGTATATAATTCAAGAACAGGCATTTCTATATAGCAGTTAGCAGGATATCTGACCACATTAGTCCACCCACTGGTCATTAACTGGAGTCTCCTCACCATGTGGTGTTGTCTTGGAAGGTATAACACATCTCATGCTATAGCCACATTTTAAGTTTACGTTACGCATTGACTGTTACAAACTTGGAAGTACGGTGGTTCTCAGTAAAACCACTTACAGGATTCCCCCTCCCAACCAGAAAAGGGGCTAAAAGGCTGGGGCCTCTCCAGCAGCCCCAGTGTGCACCCTGAGGTGTGTGTTTTAGCCTAATGAAATGGGATCTCAATAGACAATAATCCTTGTAACAAGATTGAACGGGGACACCCATGTCAATATTAGCAAATGGGATTGCTGGCTTTTCGTGTTTGTGTGCGCACACCCATACACACATGCCGTCTGTAAGCTCTCATACCTGTGTGCCCATCTGTGTAAAAGTGCTTCTCCATCTAGGTTTTAAGTAGAACACAAAAATAAGAGTGTTCTGGCTGGACCTCAAGGCTGTGGGTGGGGACCCATAACATTTTCCCACACCTACACGATTAGAGGATTTAAGCCCCCCTGAAGTTCCTCAGAAGTTTTTGATTAATCTGCCACAGATGCGCCAAGAGGGGTTCTTCCAAGATAGAGGTGTAAAAAAAAAAAAAAAAAAAGGATGCTGTGTCAACAGAAAAGGGGTGCATAAAATAAAAGCTGTACAATAAATAGCTGGTAAGTTAATGAAGAGGAGCACAGGCATTAGCTACCCCACTACGCATGACCAGAATAACTGCCACAGTGGCTTCCTTACAATTCAGAGTTCAATTTGGAGGCACTTTAGTGTTCAGTAACATTACTTTAAAGGTCTCTGTAACTCCTATACTATTCAGGGTGTGGCCCCAATGTGTGTACATGTGTATATGACAGGAATATAAAGTATTTAGTTTTTGTTGAGATGACCACATTGTTTTGACTCCATTGTGTGGTATGTTTTGCAGGACTGCATTATATTGAAATGTGTTTCTAGACTGTAAATAACAACAATAATAGTAATGTTTTACAATACAATTAAAACAACAAAACAATACAATTACTATTTATTCAGTGTACAGTGCGTACACAGACCCATTTGTACCTTTTATTCAAACATAATTTTTAAGCGTCAGTTAGAAACAGCTCTGGATCTTTTCATTAAGAAGCAATCAAAATAACTTTATCCAGACAAACAAGGAGGGCTAACGTTGAGTGCTCTATCCCACATTCCATCAGCACTCTCAGTGAAGGAGAAGGTGTGTTGCGGAGCAAAAGAAGACTAAAATTACCATCTGTATGAAAGTGAAACTAGACAGTCTATTCACATCCTGGCCTGGCTATAAATAGGGTAACACACTCAGCTAATGTGGTGGATTAGTAGCAGGAAGCAGACAGGCAGTCATCACAGCCCTTGTCGTCCTTAGCCCACAAGGCCCTGATCCCAGCAGACGTCACCCTATCTACCAAACCAGTATCAGCCTGTGGCCTCATCCATTCACAAAAGCAGCTTCTTACAATTCTCAGCCCCATCGTGTCATTCAGAAAATGGGGAAAGGGTCCAGTTTCAGTAGTTGATATTCTGTCAGGATGTTACGTCTCCTTTCCTCTTTATTGCACCATACAAAGTAAGTGTGTAACACTATCCACACCTAAGGGCTCTTTCTTCATATTTATAAAGAGGCTGATGGTAAGAGATCAGAGCTTAAGTGCCCTTTTTTTCATAGATTCAATCACATGATGCTCACCAAAGCTCTGTCTCTTCCAATGAGCTCTGATTGATGAATACCCTTTTACAGTTCTTGGTTTTGGATCCAACCTCATTTGCTCCAGATAACTAAAAAAAACATTCAAAGTCATATCACACAAGCAACATTAATACTTTTGAGGAGGAATCATATGTTTAGTAGAAATAGCATAATGCATTTGTGTTTCAAGAAATATTGGATTATTTATTAATGTGTTTATGTTATTACTGTTTATAGTCAACGTCATCTGTTCATGGGATGCAGCTAGTGCAGTAAACAATGATGCATCTGCATAAAAACAGTAATTGCTGTTTTGTTTCACTAAAACAGTGAATACAGCAGCCTGCTGCTTCATCCTGCTAACAGTGGACTGCCAGTAGACACTCCCTCACCTTTCCCTCCCTCCTAATCACCAATTAGGACTCCATTAGTCTGGCCTGGCAGCTCATTTGCTCTGGAGGCAGCTGAGGGGGCCTGGTGTGTGGGACCTCTGCCCACTGTGTTCCGCCCCAGCGACCACAGCACCACACGGCTGTCACGGTAGCACCGCCATCATGTCTCCCTGTTCCACAAGTGAAAGTTCCTTTCCTTCACCCTTACCACTTCCTGCCTAACAATGCTTTGCCAGGAACACTTCCACACTGGCAGGCTGTGCACAGAGACACTCCCTCTGAGGATGGAGGGGGGCAGGCCATGCGAGAGAGAGGCAAGGGGGGGGGGGGAACTAGAGGACAGTGAACGCAAGTCTTTGGAGCCACTTGTTAGGCACTTCATTAAATGTCCGTACCCATGGTGACCGGGTGAGGTAGGACCCTTATTAACCAAGTAGGGAGACATCCTTCAAGAGCGGGGAGATAGCTTACAGCCCCAGTGCCAGCTGCCTGAGAAGATTTGTGGGGAGCAAGGGGAGACGCAGGACAGGCAGAGGTAGAGGGATGGTGGGGACCTGGGGAAGCAGTTTGATGAGAAAGGGAGCAGCGACTGAGTCACATTCAAAGCACTAAACAGGCCCTTAGCAACATTGTGAAATTACCCCACTGGCACACAAGACGAGGCCCAAAGCTCTCAGGAACTTGTTAAAGCCGCTGACTCCATCTCCCCCTCCCCACTGCTCTCTTGGCTAATGTCACACCAGTGTGCTTTGGTCAAAAGTTCAGCATGTGCATATGTAAATAGGTAGGCGAGTGCCAATCGAGACGCAAGTGCACGATCATTGACCAATGTGTTCATGTGTGCACGTGCAAACGTACATGTGTCTACATGGCTGGGTGGGGTGGATGTGTGTTTCTATGTACAAGTATGACGAGCTTGTTGCAGGTAGTAAACATTCCACTTACGTTTCAACCAGTTAAACCGAGGCCACTTCTTTGTTAGGAAAGGTCGGAGCTGCTTTGCTGCTGCCTTTCATTTCAGCTCCCCATCTATCAAGTTTGTTGGAGGATCAGGAAAATATGTCCAACTTGCCGTCAACATGAGCACTACGAAATTGACAAACAATTCAATTATGCTGCTTTTCACTCAGGTGTATTATGTGTTATAACTATTGTGCTTGACTTGCCTGACTACCGTGGCTTTCTTGACTGCATTAAGGATATACAATCACTGTAAGCAATTTTGTCAAGTGAGTGCAAAGCAAATCAAATATAGCTAATGTACATTTTGGCTTTCTTGAGTTTCATTTTGTTATCTCATTTCCAATATGCTGGCATCTGCAGTCTCTGTAATCTCCATGGATCCCATGAGCATGTACAAGCAATTAAAACAATAGCATCTTTACACCCCTGCAACCAATAAACAAGCTAATGTCACTGCTCTATAAAGACACTTGGCGTCTGGGGCAATACCCCAGCTGGATTAGAACACAGCTCTGTGCTTTTAATACCCCACCATAAAGAAGGTTTAAAGAAATGCATGCACATTATTAAAGAGACTCCAAGGAAATAATATCAAATACATAACCAAGACAACACACTGAAGTTAGAGTGTAAATTCAGAGAGCATCACATTTAAATTGAAGTTTATTTATCAACACTCATCCTGCATTGTTGGTGTCTTGGGAGAGTTTTTAAGGAATCTTAAATGTAGTTATTTCTTTTAATTAACCACGCACACCTTAAAAGAAGTGCAACTTCAGTCTAGTGTCTATTCGACATTAAGGCGTCTCGGTATAAAAAGGATTGAGTGTGATGTAACAGCCAATGGTCAATTTACTCAACATGCACAACATCCAAGGGCTCGGTTTTGCCATCAGTGAGGTCGGGAATCGAACCAGAAATTTCTGTTTAGTGGTGCTGACTGGGCATTGGCAAGGGAATCTCCAGCTCTAACCTCTGGAGGGGAACAAGAGAGCAGTGGGATCCCACACAGCCACAGGTGCCATCTGGGTCTTAACCTGAGAACTTCCCTCTTCTCAAACACACCACAAGCTCAAGGGCAAGGAAGTCCTTTCCATGAGTCAGTACATTTTCCTGCTGAATTCTGACAATAGAAAAGAAAAGCATTGGAAGGCATGTGTAGAGGGGACGGAGAGAATACTGGTGTTGGTGAGAGGAGAGAGACATGAAGTGTGTGGGACCACATCTCAGATTCCTAATATGCTGCTTTCTTTGGCCTTACCCCAAAGGTTTAACAGTGCTGTCCCGGGAGCAGGCCAGTGCCTTCAGTTTCCTCTTACTCTGACAGACCGTGGATTTGCCCTCGCCCCGTTCCCTTTTCCTTTTTAGATTACATTTTATTCTGTGTTTTATGAAAAGTCTGATGGGACCTTCCTTTACCTCAGGTAAATAAGCCATGCAGCTGGGCAAACAGAACCCCAACCTAGCCCCGGGGTCAGTGTAAAATTGGGTAAGAGGAGAATGGAAGAGACTTGGAAAAAGAAAGAGCGTGCATGCACATGCACACACACACACACACACACACACACGTTCTGCTCTAGCCAAGAAGACAAGCTCCATAGCCTCCAAGGCCAGGTTATGTAATCTTCAGCTTAAGTGGTGCAAGAACTGGCCAAACGGCGCTCAAAAGGACCATCAGGGAATGAACCGAACGTGGCAGAGAAATTCAGACAAGACAAAGAGTAAATCTAACTAAACTAAAAGATTCTGTTCGAACCCTCATCCATGGCTGAACTAAACTGGCATATGTTCTTCCCATGCTTATGTATGTACACCATCATTCAGTGGCTCCACATGATCTTTTGAGACGATGGTGGGTGGACCTCGGACCCTGTAGGTGAGCATGCGCCCTTGGGAGAAAAAAAAGTGTACGTTTTTAAGTTAAATCAATCAATCTGGTTCACTTTGAAAGCAAAATTAAGAGGTGAGATCTATGAAGAACTTTGTGCTCATGTTCTAGCAGTGGTAGGATGTAACTAAGTACATTTACTCAAGTACTGTACTGTACTCCGGACACTTTCTGAGCTGAATTAAAGCCTGTTGATGCGAACGCAGAGGGCCAAGCAAGCCCACCCGTTGAGTATGAAAATAATTTCGATTCATCATGAAACTGTGGCGGTACAGAATAGACTTTGGCAGAGAGCGAGAGAGCGAGAGAGAGAGAGAGAGAGAGAGCGAGAGAACTTGTATTACAGTGAGTGTTTAATAAGCAGTAACATTATAGCTGTGAACGTAGCCGTGCTGGTTGTGTGCAGTTTAGGCTTGAGTTTGTAAATAAATGCTACAACTCCTCAAAACTCAAGCCAGGTTCCCATGTCTTGCTTCCCACTGTTGTTTTTTGCTCCGGTCACATTTTACTGTCTGCGGCCTTGATTTTCACTGCAATATGTAAGTCTTGCACCTCTATGGAAACAACACAATCATGGCTAGAAGTGGAGATAACTCAAAAATGTATTTTGTGCAATATAACACAATTACCATCCCGTAAATCATAAAAAAAGAAGAAGGAAAAAAGACGCAAGTTAAATTTATTTGATAATTTGTTCTACAAAAACTGTAAAACAATGGAATCTATACATCCAACATTTTCCCAATTGGAAAAAAAAAGTACTCTACGTGCTATATTTATTTAACTATTTACATTTTTACAACCTCCTACTTACAACCGCTCTGGGCCTCAAAGCTCTGTGTTCAACAGCCTGTAGTTCAGGCAAAGTTTCACAGATGTATTTTTGTCAAGTAACAGTTGGTCTCAGGCAAATTAATCATGGCTTCCTAGTTGTGCTGAGGAGCGATAGTTTAAATGTTTTTGACAGTATCTGGTTGAAGCAAAATGTTTATTTGGGGTGAGATTTTAAATGAGAGATCATGAATATAATGTTTTTGATGAAATATCACAATTCTAAGCTTCATTTGGGTTGCTTTTTCTGACGGAAGCGTTTGTCACACATGACCACTGTAAAAGTGAAAATCGGATGATAATGACTTCTGGCTAGAATAAACGGTTTTATTTTGGCGATTGTTTAAAGAAAACATGCTTTTCAATCCCGCCAGCGGATTACAACAGCAGTTATTCTTATTTTAGTGACAAAGTGACAAGCTGCTCCCCTGAGTCTTCCTTCACATGCTCAATGCTCATGGCATAGGACTTGAACAAATCACAAATACTGGTACATCGGCGAGCACAGACACCTCGCCAATCCTCGCACTCGTCAATGGTCTTGACAAGAAAAGCAGTGGGATTCATAATAACGCAAATATACCTGATGTAGGAAATTAGCTTTTGTTGTCAGGAATTTTGTTTTCATATATAAACGTTGCAGCAATCACATTGTACTGAAGAATATGGGCCGATGGTCGGTGTAGGCGAAAGAGCATCACAATTATCTTCAACATTAAAAGTCTAAACAAGAATCCCATAATCAGTTAATGGAAAGTAAGTAATAGTAGTAGAGCCCTGCTTTACGTTTATGGTTTAACTCTTGCTTGCCATTACCATTCTACATGGCCCATTTTTAATCTTTAAACATAGTTGTAGATATAAGGGTGAGTAAATACTTTCTAGGAAATATAACATTTTATATGAAATGAAGAAAAAGCATTCTTACTATGACACTATGATAAATATTTGGAAAATACCAGAATTAAATTATGTTACGCAAACTTTGCGAATCTTGTAATTTTTGGGATACATGGAGTTTAATACAAAGCGCCAAAGGTATGCAATGTGCTTTTGTGCTTTCACCAAAGTGCTATTTTTGGTCTAAACATTGGTCTGAGATCTGTGTATAAGACCCGATAACTAGTGTCTCAATGGTAGTACATTTTGAATACTGTTGGATATCCATCATGTCTGAATATCACAGTTCCATTAATCATCTTTCCAAGAGAACTGGCTCAGTCGGTGCTTTTGCTGGATTCAAGGAGAGTAAGGAGGATTTGTTTATCTTTATTCTGGCCGAACACAACATGGTGTCGGGTTGTTGGCCGTTGCACGCTCACCTGAGGATACCGTGATCCAAAAGGACATGAGTGATCCCAGTATTTACTAAATGAAACTTTCTCCTGCACTACAGTACTGCTCATAACGTGAGCTCAGAAAGGACATTTCATTGTCATTTGAAATCATTTCAGAGACAGTTCTTTTTTAATTTTAGTGTTTTTCTTAGTATAAAAAGTTGAACTAGATGAGAGACTTGAATAACTCACAAACAGAAAACAGAAAACTCAATGTGTATACGCAACAGATGGATCTGTTTGGTAGCTCTAGGGCTGTTTATCTGTTCACAATATCGCTTCTGTGTGCGAGCATGAAAAAGTGTAAAACAGAGTTAAATTCAAGCCTTGCAGGCACGCGAGTGGAGAGGAACCGTTGCCAGAGAGACGGAGGGAGACTCGGTGTTGGCAGAGCAGAGGGATGTTTTCACAGCACATTATGTTTGAGTACACATCAGACATGCCACGTGCCACTCTTTGATTGTCTCTGCTGAAGTTGCTTTCTGACAGGTGTAAGACGAGGTCCCTGGGTAGAAAGGAGAGCATGCTGTAAATACACACTCATAATAACACATCACGCACTTGGCAAATTGAGAGATGACAGGGACCTCCCTGATGATGTTTATGTTGAGGTAAAGATTGTGAAGGCAACACAATTGATATGGCGGTTATACTGTAATCGTATGATTGTAGCAATATAACCGTGTCAAGCTTTTAACAAGCACACTTGTTAACATTTAAATTCCCAGAGCAACAGCTTACAAATGTTTGAATGAAACTAACTACAAACGGACAAAGACTGTGTATATTGAATAAGTAAAGCGTCCCTCTTTTGGCCAGACTCACTGCTTCACTACACCAACAAGACCCAAAAGCTGTTTAATATCGATTTGATGAGAGCATGTTTACACTACACAGACGCCATACAGAAAGACCAAACCACATATATTGAGTATTTTCTCAGTGACTGTTATTACTGTATGTTTAATACATCTCGTCTACGTCGGTTTCCATTCCCTCATCATCCCAGACCACAGTGAGGTAGATATTATACAATCTTCTAATTAACAGTAAAACCGCAGTCTAGTGGTCACATGTGTAATTTCTCCATAGGACACAATCTCCACCTTCAGTGTTCTGTGTGTGGAAACTATGGGCTTTAATCGTATTGCCCCTTACGCTAGAATAACTGTGAGTACTTTTTTGGCAAAGGCGGCTACAGCTCATGGGTTACTGCATGGTCGATCCTCCAGCGAGGTCCTTTCCATTCTGATTCAATCAATCTTTATTCCAGCCACTGCCAAAATCAATTGCACTCCGCCTGGGATCCCTGGTTAAAATGTGGGAAGGCACAGAATCATGTGGGATACTCCATGCTACAGCTATATCTCAACACTTTGGAAGGGTTCCCTTACTCAGTAGACTGTGACATTTGTAGGTCCAGTCCCACGCCTCTGATCAGACAGTCAAGCTGAATATTATATAAAAAAAGTTAATAAAAATATTATATTATTATTGTTGTTTTTATATCATATTTTTTTTTATTTTTAGTTCAGCAGAATAAGGTCACTATAAATGTTTTTGCAACTTTTCATAGAATCATAGACAATGATATATCTAAACGCAGGCTTCACAATATACACAAAATTCATGCAAAATATTAAATTTACAATTAGCATGTTTTAATAATGTGTTGTATCATATTAAAATGAATCAACAGAGGTATATTTCAAAATCTAATAATAGTGAAGAACTTGTATTATAGTGTTCAACTCGCCAACTTCACTTATAGACCGGGAGATATGTTTTTCTTTGGGAAAGTGACAATGTTATTAGTTTTTCTCAATGCCTTCAGCTCATTTTTTAAAATGGTCTTAACATTCTCTAAACTGTAAGTGCAATTGTCACAACTGCTCAATGGGACATCACAATTCTATTACATGTCTGCAAAATGTAGTAACTCGCCCAAAACATTTCATTCATGCTTGTAAACCCTAGTTATTGTGTCAGTAAACTGGCCAGTGCCTCACAAATGAGAAGATGTTTTGTCACTGAGAGAGCCATACTGGTCAAAATGGTTTTTGACCAGTATGTTTTCAACATGGCAGTCAACCCTGGAAATGTTTCTTGTATACAAATCTCTGTTTCTTTCCACTTCTTGGTTGACTGACTGCTCACGGTACAACAGAGGAATGTCACTTTTGTCTAGCTGAATGCTGTTGTGTATCACACTGAGCTTTTTTTGCTCCAAACTCAACAGTAAGTAAAACGTCTCTGGGGAAAATCGTTTCTGTAGTGCGCAGAAAAAGGATATTGTCACTGTCTGTTTGAAACCTTGTATGTACAAAACCGTTACTTTTCATGAAATTTATAAAAACCTGTGTTTGTGTTTTTATATATAGTCAAATACATGCATGTGTTATTGTATCACTAAAAATGTTCACAAAATAAAGCTAAAATGGATTTACAGGGTTTTTGAACAGCGAATGCCGAGGTATGCGTGTCATCCATTATTAATTAGAACAAAAACGCTCAGCCGCTGAGGTCATAGCACTAGTTAGCTACCCTTGTCTCCTAAACAGACAACAGCATCTTTAATCACAATGTTAACACCAGGGCTAAATTTGATAAACAGGTACGCTGCATTGCGACAAGGTCCCGGGGAGGGCTGCTGTAAAGCTCATGGTCAGAGCTAATCCCGGTGCTCACCCATGGAGGAAATTTGCCCAGCGTGGGCCAAGAAGCGCCAGGGTGAGGTGTTCCCTGGGCAGACTGCTGTTGAGAAGCTTAAAAGAAATTTCAGTTCATTATGAAACTGTGGCAGCCTAATTTGAAAACTGTGGAAAAACCAGCATCAGACAAAGTAAGACAAAATCTCGTCAGTTTGTGCATGTGTTGGCTCAAACAATAAAAGAATGTTTAGAAGTCGTGAAGAGATCGACAATTTCCCTGAGAATCAACTCCTCCGTTTTGATCAGCAAGCCAAGCGCAAGTAATCTGACCCGCCAGATGCTTCTTTACACAGAACCATCTGAGAAGCCATCATTTGGAAAAGGGAAGGCACTTTAAAAAAAATACTTGGCAGGTGATTGGATGAACGCATCTGTCAATCAAACTCTTACCAAGGCAGTCGGGGGAAGAGCAAAAGCATATTTTCCATCAAAAAAAGCTGTCAGTGTCGTCGTTTGGTTTTCTTTCAAGGAAGAAATATTCTCCAGTTCTGATTGAACTGATGCTATTGCATTCTAACCTCGTTAGGCCCGTAGCTCCTCACATTGATCGCACCATTGAAGTCCAACAAGATGGATTTTTGTGTGATCACGCAATTCTCGCTTGATCTTGTGAAATCACGAGAATCCATCGGTCGTGAAAGGTAAATGTGCAAGTGCTTATTGCGCAAATTGTGGACAGTTATAGTTCCCCTTTTTCACGCGGGGAATTTGCTTGAACGAATGAGAAATTTTAATTTGTTGTGAACAACAAACTAATCGCGCGAATTTGAACTCGAAAGACTGTAATGGGAAATTTCTATGTAGCTCGAGAGAAGAGTTGGAATAAATCAAGTGTATCAATGAACAGAGTCTTGCCCGGAATCAAAGTTGTCTTATGTTTATTTTAGCTTGCAAGCGGAAGGCGTTCAACAGTCACGTATCACAGTGCACTGGAGAAGTACTTCAAATGATCATTCAACATACAGAGTACTTATACATTTTTGGGTCTCAGTTCCGCACGTTATGACACTAGGGCTGTAACCTTTTGCCTTTCGGGCTGTTACCTATATCACACATACATCTAGTTTTCAAAGAATTGGTTTGGGGGAGGAAACATCTGGTTTCCTGTTACTTTTGCAAGTCAAACATGATACAGGCATACAATGTTTTTTCACTCCATTATACAAGCTCAGCAGAATACACCTTGACCTCAAGTTGACACCATAGATACATATTTTTTACCATTACAAGACTCATCTGAACCTGCACCGACATCCATCACACAGCATGCATGCTCAAGTCTGAGCCGGTAAGTGTCCTAAACAATAATGTCCTGGTGGAAATGTATGTGTTTGGGAAGTATTGAGCATACAACTGGATAAACGAGACATGAAATATACTGCATGAGTTAATTGAGTTTGTAAACGGATTTTTGGCAAAACTCAACGAAATCTTGCTGTTTGGGTGAATCCTTAAACCCCCTGCACAGTTAGAGGCAATTAAGCCTCTTCTTGTGCTTTCTATCAAACGTACCAGCAGGCCAGTCATAATATAATAATATATTAGTAAAACTGGATGCATGTTTTCTCCTGCTATCATTTTTTATTTTATATAATTTGTCTCCTGCCTATAATATGTGACTGATGCATTTTATCGACTGATGACTTCAATATTTTTCTTCTTTTTTTTTTTATGGTGTTTTTTTATTTTTATGTTTTGCTTTCACCTTTCTAACCTTTTTAAAAATCATGACCATTAAAATGTTTAATGACAGTCATGCCAAAAGGTCGGGCTGCACATCATTTGGAAACAAAGAGTAAATTAACTGATTGTTGAAGTTATCCATCAATAAAGAGTGGTCTTTAAATAGCCACTGTTCATCGATCACCCACCTATCCTCCCCACCTCCCTGAGCTGCAATTTATTGTTGAAGTACAATCAACATAAACATCAATTCCAATTTGACAAAATTATTAGGTTTTTTTTGGGGGGGTGCGGGGGGCTTCTCCAAATTCCTTATTTTGAGACCCTGACTTACGTTTTGGGATTCCACTCTGCAACTTAACGGCTTGAATTTCAGGTCCATTTCTTTAGTTTATCACAAAGCGACATACTTTTAGTTCTAGCCGGGCCAATTTCCTCAAGCAATGCCCCCCCCCCCCCCCATCCCTCCAACCGTGTAGTTTCCTTGTAGTAACCTTGTAGTTTCCACCCCTGCCTCGTGTGGACACACTGGCCTCTTCATCCCAATCCACGGCCGCCGGCAGGCACCTGGCAGCTGAAAAAATATGACGCCTACTTAATGAGTTCTTTAAGAGAGTTGGAAGTGGCTGGTGTTCATGCTTCAGTGGCCAGGGTTATGAGATAACCATGCAGCAGCAGGGCCTCCACAACAGGCTGCAGCTCGAAACCTGTACCAGGGCTGAAATTCTTTGGTGCATAATCAGTAGCTCCTTTGCACTTCCTCCCCATTGTACCTATAAACGCATTGAATTGTGAGCTGTGAACACCTCATTTTCTGTAACCAGCAGCAAACAGCGTTGTCTTACAGTAACCAACAACAACTTTTGGATATGTGGGGAGATAAAATCCTTTCAACAAATGTGTACGAGGAGTACAAGCCTCACAGATTATTCATAACTCTTTCCTTATCCATTCAATTTTCTTGCCTTTCTGGCATATCTGCAATAACTCTCCATCTCTCTACAATTAATGATGAAGTGAAGTCGGTGGTGAAGTCTCTTTGAGGAAAGGTAATGACTGTCCCTGATTTAGTCGCTTTGCAGCAACCATCCCATATGGGAAAGGAGGGCAGATAGAAGACGCTATTGGCCCACATCCAACACAAACACGGCCTTGAATCTTTAGCACAGAGCTCTCTGCCAAAACACTGGATTTCTGTGAAGGCAGAAAAAGGGGGGATGGGAAGGAAGGAGGAGAGGAGACTTGATTAGGAAACCTTAATGGGACTAGCCTGTCACATTGCATGGGTGTCTGGGCCATGGTCCAAAGCATTACTGACACTGCACTAAAGTAACAAGGAGAAGGTGAGGATCATACAGCGGCTGCACGAAGAGACTTCCCAAAACTCAATTCCTCACTTACACTCCGTGCAAATAATACAATTAGTCAGACAATTAGTCTGTAAAATGAACTTCAAGTGAAACAGCACTTTACTGGACAACACAACTGTAAGATGGGCTCTATACGCAGAGAGGTTGTATGCCATCACACACATTTCTGTTATAGACAGTGTACTGGTTCTCTACTTGACGGCCTTTGACACAGAGTCGATTTTGTTAAATAACAAATAGTATCTTCTTTATTATTATTATTTCATATAAAGTTACTTAGAGTGCTAGACTGACATACAAACAGGTATGGTACATTCAAACTGGAATGTCAACCACTTGAAATATAACTATGGTGCGACACGCTCAAACAATTACACAACTATTTAAATTTGGGCATGTAGATGGCTAATTTGGCCACTTTGATTTTCCCTTTCCTGAGTTTAAATCCAGAAAGTCGAGCTCCAGTGAACAGATGAAATGCATGAGGTGACCCGGCGGCCCAGTGCAGGTTCACTGACAGCTGGGAATGATGAAGGCTAAGGTGTGGCCCCACAGCACTGAGCCCTCACAAACCTTGTATCAAAGATCAAATAGTCAGAAACACAGTAATAAATATATATATATATATATATATATATATATATATATATATATATATATATATATAGCTATTTTATTATTATTTAAAAGTTCCCCACTTCGTACAACAGCAATGATACCTTGTCTTACAATTGTATTGAGTTACATCCATACAGTTGATTGCTTTGAGAGTAAACTGCCTTTCCCAGCCAAAAACAAACTGTGAGATACAAGATAAACAAAGTTAAATGAAACAGGGTGAAAAGAGCGTAACTCAGACTATGGTAATTGCTCATTTGTAACCCAAAGCCTGGCTCCCCTGGTGGGTGCAGTGGAGAGAGTGATGGGGTGTGCTAGCTGGGCCTCAGTGTGATTGGGTGCTCTGAGCCAGTACACTCTCACTTGGATTCCATGTATGGTTTGCTTGATTCGAAGAGTGACCTTGAGTGAGACAATGCTCCTCTTTCGTTCCTGCGCTCCTCCCTACACCATCTTTTCCCTCCCTCTGTCTCGGGAATGAAAGCTTTGCCAAGCCACCATCAACACAAGCGCTTCAGAGGAATTACAAGCTGTTCGAACCAGGGTGGTTTCGATGAATGAGGCTAGTGTCCTCACTCTTACTGTGGTTTTATGCCTTCATCTCTCTGTCATCCTGCTCCAGCACTGTGTTCAACGTCTGGTAGAAGGTAAGTATCGCGAACAGCCCAGCAATATCTCTGTCTGATGGGTTACTGTCCTTTTGGTAAAATTAAAATTATGAACTCTGACAAAGATGAATCTCCCTGACATGAACAGGATACAGTGAATAGCCACATATTAGAGTTGCTTAATGCTCAAATCTGTAAGGGAGTGCTTGCATCTGGCAAAAGATTTTCCTCTCACCCTTCTCCAGACCAGTGGCAAAACAAAGTCCCTGTCAAAAATTGAGAATTCCCACAGCTCCAAGGGCAAAAGTGAATGTGGTGGTGAGGAGCAGGAAAGGGTTATAGCTTCACCCCAGCCCTCTAACGTGGGGCCATCAGAAAGCAGACAGTTTCATGTGGATTTTCTGCAAGGATTTACTTCCGCCATACTGTCATAATCATGTGACAAATACAAAAATGAATGCCAGTCATTATAAAATTCTTGATCTTCTAGCCTGGAAATATCCTACAGCTTCAATTGGATACATCCTTATTCCAATCCAGCCATTCCCTAATTAGAGACAATTACTGAATAAAGGGCGCTAAGACACCAAAAGAAGCTCTTGGAAGTGAGAAAGCGCCACAGCCCACAGCCATACAGTAACAGTATGAATCCAGTAATGAAGAGTACAGATAAGTAATTCATGGAACAACCAGAGACATTGGAAAATATGGCACCATGATGACAAAATAATCACAGGATGACAAAAAAATTATAGGAAAGACCTTAAAGCCTCCTGGATTTACCCCATCGTATCTTTTAACATGTACTGACATAAGCAGAAGGAGCAATTTCCACTGCTTTGGAGCACTGTCTGGGTTTAAACGAGGATCAAGGTTTGGCTGTGGAGTCAGAATCCAATGTGAAGCCTTCTATAACAAAATGAAGTAATTAACAACTGACTTTTAAGGCTAACCTCTTTCATTTAGTGTCCTACAGAGCTGCCTCTTCCCAGGAGTGAAGACCCTAACAAATGGCTTTAATAGGCAGACCTTCATAATGTAAACCTAGTCTTGTGGGACAGCTCACAGCTTTGACCACAGAGCAAATATGAGTAATTTGTATACACGTCTGCAGGGAGCCATAACAACCGCACTGGGAGGAATTACTTTATGTAATTACTTGAGAAAATATCTTGGTAAGACACATGCACGGCTATGTCATGCTATGAAAGAAAAACAGAGGAGACAGCGAGAGAAAGGGAAAAAGAGAGAGAGATTATGTGATCTATCCTTATGGTGGTTAGGGCGCTCAGTGGAGAGGCTATGAGCAATCACAAAGGCTCTTCAAATGCACCCAGCAAATTTACTCACATGGAAAATTAAGTAGAGACGGCATTCTGTCCCCCTAAAGACTTTAAGATATATGGCTGCTTTTGTAATTATCACGGGTCAGGTCCTAAATTGAGATATGTTCATATACCAGTGATTTCAGTGTAAATCTTCCTTTGTGTGATGATTCTTTCAACAGCATACTTACATGTGTGTCTGGCTTTTCATTCTACATCCTCTATGCATCTATGTGTGCATGCATTGGGTGATGTATGCGTTGCAGTAGGATTGAGAGAGCCCTGTCGACAGCTGCTTGCTGCCATTCACACCTGAGAGGACCCATGTCCTGATGAGAATTAATGTACTCTGACATCCTTTGGGACTCTGGCAGCCCCCAGAGGGCCTAATGAAGAAAAACAACCTTGCCAAGAGAGAGGGGGCATATCAAAAGGCTCCCTCAGGCCCCAGGAGAGGGCATATAGAAAGAGCACGGATAGACGGAGGACACATAGAACAAGGATATTTGGGAGTAAGGGCAGAAAACTGAGTTTATTTGTGTGTTTTTTTCCCCCCTTCTCAGATACAATGTGAGCCTCAGATGTTCATCATTATGCTGATCTACCTCGCTGTGTTAATTAAACATGCAGAAAGTGTCACCAACATATGCTGGAAAATTCTCACCTGCTCATTAAAAACCTAATAATCAATCATATTTTTTTTAAACTCCTGAGAATGAACCATTTGCCCGCAGGTTACGTTTTCTGACCTTCCAGCAAGCCCGTATAGAAAAGCGTTCTGAAGGTCTGCAAGGTTAGAGGACCAACCTTTTTGGGTCATCTGTGTCCTTGAAAAGGTCATGTATGGCCCATCTAAAAAGGACATTTGTTTGGGATTGAAGTATTGGTCATTATGCAAAATCTATTTGGGTCCCAAGTGATGTATCATCCAAGTACCAATTAAAATGCTTCCCTTTAAATCCAGGGTGACTTGTACATCTCTGAAGGGACAGATGGTAAAGCATAATGGTATATTTGTCCAGACAAGCCTGCCCAGCTCTCCATAGACCACAAAGTCAGGACAGGAGGTAAAAACAAGTATTCCAGTCCTTCAACCTCAGCCCTTACTCTCACTAAATCCCTCAATTGCTCATCACTTTTCTTCCCCCACATCCTTCCCTCAATCTGTCTCCCTGAAGAGGAGACTGTGAAATTCTGAAAAAAAGACTCAATATGAAAGCCGGACAACCAGGAAGAGAAAAAGTAAGGCAGACAGACAGACATAGTCCTGAGGGCAAACTAGGTGTTGGAGGTGGGTGTGTTGAGGAATGAAGATGTCTGCAGTACATGAAGTTGTTGACTATAAATGAGACTCAGGGGCTTCTCCAGTATTGGGGTGCCTGGAGCCGGTGCAGTTGAGGTTTTCCCAGAAGTTCAGCAGAGGACCATAGCCGACAGCAGAATACACTGGGACCCCTGCCAGGAGGACCAGCAGTCTCTGGATGCCCTCATGATGTTGACTAGCCATCCACAAACCACCAGGAAATGGCGGTAAGAGCTGACCCAGACAGAATTCCAGGCGTGTGACCATGTGACGTCAGTGGAACCAACATATATCATTAGCACATCCACAAGTTCTAACCGCATGTCCTTCCGTCCATTGAAGCTCCGTAGCAGAGTGCCCTGTGATGAAGCCGGTTGGGGCTGTCAAGGTGACCAGAAGCCTGTCGCTTTGCTATTGCGCAATAGCTTATTTGAAGTTCATTTCAACTGCTTTTTTAACAGCTGTTCAGAAGTCGCACAGCAACACTCATTGCCAGGATATCCCCGTCTGGATTTGTCTCTGCCACTAATCCCTGAAAATTACAGTGTAACTGCATCCAATGGAAAGTCACGGTGGCCACTCAGACCATACTGTTCACTCACATGAAAAAAAACCTGAAATACAAGGATTTTCACTGAACCTATTGAGAAACATATTTCCGAGTTCAGATTTAATTCTCTGCTCCTTAGCTATATGCATCCTTTTATAAAAATAAATGCATTCTACTCAGCCAAGTCTTCAACTTGCATTTCTTTACTGGTCAAATTTAAAATAAACTGTTTGCCACTCAACTACTGGGCAACAAATAAACATGAAACAATGTATTGCTTAAAAGAATGTTAGCTTCTCTCTATTCTCTTTGCACATCAATACCCATTTGTCAAAATTTGTAAATCTGTTAACAGCCGAACAGTTACGTAGTATATGAAGGAGGTGTTTTCTTCTTAAGCTCCAATATTATGACAAAACTTGTTCTTTCATCCTCCATTAGAATTTCCCACACATTTCTGTCAAAACAATCTCTTCAAAGTCTCCTGTCAAACATGTATGCAGATGAGAAACACTCTCTAAGTCAGTCATCCTGTGGGCAAACATTACTTCCAGCTGAACAAACATTCCCAGACAGAACAAGCTATACATGACAGAAGGCTCTAGTTTCTTACTCCATATTGGTCAAAAACTATACGGTGTTAATACATATACTGTATCCTGTCCATGTTACAGCCTCCAGCCTTGTACTAGTTATATTGTATACTGACATACATAAAAACATAAAAAAGCAGTAACCTGGTAGAATGATGGAATAATTTGTTTAACTTATGTTAACATGGAGCACTGGTGTCGTTATGTACTATATACTGTTTAAAGATGGTATTTATCAAAGCCTTGTTCTCTTTTACATTGCTTATCTTTTATTTGTGTTTCTCGCTTTTTCTTTGTTTGTTGTTTTCTGCCCATGGATATAGGTAGTGGGAGCTAATTGCAGCTTATTATGATTTATGCACTGGTCTGCATGGATTTAGAAGCTAGGGAAGTTAATAAAGGACTTTTTTAAACTCAATCCTCTCTCTCTCTCTCTCTCTTTTAATGAGAGAGACAACAAACCTTAATCAAGGTTTGGTTGTAATTGGTTTAAGTGTGGGTTTATGGAATAGTCAATGATCCTCTAGGCACCAGTTTGATGTGATCATTTTGCAGCTGCAGGTCAGGTGAACCCTGACCCCACATGATAATAGTGAGAGCAGACCCATGGCCTCTCTCCGTATCAAACCTCTAATATTGGTCACAATGGCCATGTACAATGTCCACTGTGACCAATAAGTGATGAAGTATTTTAAGCTGGTCTTAGAGTGAGAGTGAAAGAGAGGGAGTCATTTTCATTAAAACTGTGGCATCAAACAAACAAAGCCCAGTTCTGAACCAGGCCTTTTCATCAAAAGCAGGACAACCTCTGGAGACTTTGATCATTCTTATTGAACATTGTTCATCAAGCTGTGTAACTGAGATGTAGAAATAGACCTATAGGGCTCATTCAGTCAGTTTGTTTACTCATCATCATTGAAAGACCCTTGGAATCATTGGCCTTAGAAACTATTCAGTGGCAACAACCTGTTAAAAAATATATTCAGCATTTAATATTATTACATTATATTATATATATATATATATATATATATACACATATATGTATATACGTATATATATATAAATATATATATATATATATAAATATATATATATATATATATATATACACATACATACATACATACACTTTATATATATAATATATATATATATATATATATACATATATATATATATATATATATATATATATATATATAATAATAATAATAATATATATATACATATATATATACATATATATATATATATATATATATATATATATATATATATATATAAAATATATATACATATATACATACATACATATATATATACACACATACATACATATAATACATACATACATATATACATATATATATACATATATATATATATATATATATATATATATATATATATATATATATATATATATATATATATATATACATACATACATACATACACACACACACATACATACATACATACATACATACATACATATATACATATACATACACATACATATATATATATATATATATATATATATATATATATATATATATGATATTATTTTGTATCACTTGAAGGAAGAAAAACTGTTAGTCAGTAGGATCATGACCCCTGATGAGGTTCATAATTCAGTTATGGTTTGAATTCTTCTTTTTTAAAGAGGAAAAAAACAGAGTTTAACTCTGAAGACGTTTTGGGACTCTGAATAAGAGTCTGTGGAGTGGTGCTTGCAATCCTGAGAGTGGGTCTAGGAGAGTTATGGCTTTAGCTAGCCTGTAGTTTATGTGCACTCTGGGTAAAATGCAGAGCACTTTGAGAACATTTATCATAAAACACACAGAAGAGACCGGGATGTAAAATGGCTGCTCTGCTCAGCCTCAGTATCTGCGATCTGATATAAACTCTCCAGATAAATAATGCATGACAACACTGTTGGGGGAAAAAAATGTCATAGTGCCTCTTATTTCTTGCTCTGACAATTACAATGCTTTGAAAGTTTTTTGTTTTCCTCTTTTTTTCATTTGGGAAAAATCTACTATTTATTGTACTTGAAGCCAAACAATGTGGCTTTGGTTGTCCCAACGTCAACTTTACTATACCCAAGAATCTTATCATGAAGTCACACTGCATAGACATTTTTGTAGACACATTGTGTAGTATGTTTAAGGAAATGGAAGGCAAGGGATTGAGGAGATGGAAGGACTATTAGTGCTCAGATAAAGCTTATAGATAAATGTATTTAACATGAACAAATGTATTTCATATTTAATGCACGTGTACCGCTATACCTCACTGACTTATTCTAATAACAATCATGGTACACAAAGAAAAGCAGTTTTATTCATTTCTGAAAATTCACCTTATGAAGATGAAACTCTTACTCTTACCAATTTCTACAGGCTTATCCTTGTGTATTTTCCCAAAGCCATGAATAAAACCTACATCTACTCTCTCGAAATGACACAGGCAGTGGGAACTCCATGCACATTGGCAGCATTTAGCAGGTGACAAATGGAGTTTCCCAGGCTGAACCAGCCCAGAAGGCTCACTCAGATGGGTTGATGAATGTAGAAGTGAGCCCCGACAGGCAGGTTTATTTTTATTACGCCTGTCATTGTACCTTGCAATGTCTCCGCAGCAAACACACATACGCATAATATGCTATACTAGGATGAGGAAGCAGTCTTGAATCACAGTGAGGGTTGTGTAGAGACACAATAACAACTTTTGGTTGTTATACTGCTGATTAAGATTTGAGAAAATGTTCCATAACATTTTCCAAATGATGCATGGAAAATATAAAGTCTTGAGCAAAGCAGTCAAATCAATGAATATAGCCCATTTCCTTTCTATTTCCTTTTAAGACAATATTGAGGGATGAGATGGTAGGAAGTATTGACGAATTAAGGAAAGACCCCTGTCAGTGTAACATGAAAGTCTTCTATGTGCCCAGCAACTGATTGAATACCAAAACATGACTATGAAGAGCAAGAGTATAAGTAGTGAAAGAACATCCACCATCATTTCATTCCCTTTCTCTCCCACCGAGTGAAACGCAAGATGGCAGGGAAAAACACTGCTTCTTTATTTGGCTGCACACAGAGTACTTTATCTATTTGACAGAGGATGTGAAATCACAGAAAAGGAGAGTGGAGAAAGAGGGGGAATATTCTTTCTAAGAAAATGATTCATGGGCTCAAGGCTGTGCAACTCATGAGTCAACAATGTACTGTGGGTGTCTTTGGGGGTGTGTTCAGCGAATGTGTGTATCAATAGGTAATAAATCTCGGCGCATTCCCAGGATGAGGACAGCCTCACAGGTGTCTCACTCTTAACACAGCAGCTTCAGCAGTACACGCAGGTCATGAAAACACGGTGACTCAGTGGAGACCACAAGTCAGTTTGGAACATGTCTTTTCATATGTGGTGAACCTGGTGACGCCAATGTAAAAAATACTAAAAATTATGTAATTCATATAACTTAACAACTTGGTTACAATGGTATTTCATATTGTTTGGTGGTTTCCAATGGAATCCATATTAAGGGATTCGCTTCTGGACTGGACAGAAGATTTTAATTTGCATGAATAGATCACGTTTGATTAAGGTGATGGGATGAAATACACCGTTTCTATATGCATTTGTTGTATGTACTGCAAGCATTGCATCTGAAGCATTGCATCTCTAATATGTTTCCGTTGTGCAGGTGTCTCTTCTCAACCATTACAACATTATCTGAACTGGAAGGTTTTGAAGTGGGTACAAACAGCATGGAAGTTAAAGTTAAACACTTCCTTTGGAGCTTCTTTGCTTGTTTCTTACGTGTTCAAAGGGCTTAATAATTAGTGAAAACAATGAAAGGGAAGTGAGAGCTAAGTACACATTTATCAATGGTATTGACTGAAAATTTGGACATACAATTGCTTTCACCTTTTCTCATGTCAAACATCACCGTAGAACTCAATCAAATTAAGAGAAACCAAGTTGAGACCCACTCTTTTCCACTCAAATGAGCAAGGAGAGGCCCTATGACCTGCTTAATGGCGATAAAACTGTCCTTAATGGGTCGGGCATGAGACAGATTTAATGTAGTGACTTAATGCTGAGGTCTCTCACCTCTCCCTAAGGGCTCCAGGGAAGGCTACCATTATGTGATCAAAATACCCTGCCACCTCATTGGCTTGCGGGAGACCCTGTATAATCAAGGTCAGCATGGGCGTCTGGATAACGCAGTGATCTTTTGGGCTTCAAATGATGAATATTTATACTGTTTAGCCTATAACGTGTCAAAAATCAAAAGTGATCTTTTTCAGATGAAACATTTTGTTTTGCCTAGATTCAAGAAATGCCTTTACAAATATATATGAGAGACAAAAATAAGCCACGTGTCTCATTTGAGAAGCTTTAATGGAAAGATGTTTGATGTTTTTTCTTAAAGTTCCTCTCCAGTTTTGCATATTGTTACTTTGTTTGGATGTTTGACCTTCACTGTGCAGAAAACTAGTTTGGAAGCCAATCATGGTCCAATATGTAACTTAAACAATTGGTATGCTGACATTTTGAGGCCTCCAATGGATATGCACTAAAAATGGACTTTCAGAGAAGTTGGCAATATCTTGTGTTCAGCAGTTAAACTTTTGGAATGAAAAATGTATATTTGATATTATCAATATTAATACATTCTGGATTTTCTTCATGAATGGAGTAGATGTAATACAAAATAGAAAAATGTAAGCAACTGAATATTGTTTATGTAAAAACATTCCACACAAATTACTATTCAAGCGGAGTACTTTTGGATGTCTTAAAAATGTCTGGAGGGGATCTTTAATAAATGACAGTTAGTTGGCTGTCAAAAATATATCTTGTTGATTGACTAATCAATTAATTAACTAAATGTTTAGTGCAATTTTATTGGCACTACCTAGCCATCTAAAATGCCAAGTCCACCTGTTCAATCAGTTTTTTACTCTAGAAAATCACCAGTAATAGCTCCAGGCACAAAACTTATGAAAGCACAATTCCCCAGCGCTGCAACCGTAGGTCAGATGTCTGACTATCGGGTGAACTGGAGAAAACGCACCTGCAAAAAAACTGAGACGCTTTCTTCCATCGCACCCACAATAACATACAGAGCGGATTCAGCAAACCATTTCTTCCAGATCAAATGATTACAAATTATAATTTCTCTGCGTGCGACGTCTCTAAACTCCTCTTTCAGTTGTGTCATTTCTGTTTCATTCAGCCAGAGGAGGTTTTAGCCTCCAGTTCATCTGGAGTTCAAATGGAGCATCACAGATTGTTCACCATGTCGGTGTCTGTGAGGTGTCTGTAAGGAACGGCCAGGGAGGAATCCTTTCAATTAGGGTGATTTATGAAAGACCTTATTGAGCTTATTACGCATGGACTAAGACCGGGAGTTTTCTGCTCTGTACAGAGGGTCATTTAGGTGTTGATTACATGAAGGAGAATTGCAAGCTTCATAAATAATCCTTAAAGTATCAAATCTTATCCTGACTGTCATCAATCTACAATAACTTGCACTCCATTAGTCTTAATGAACTTCATCTTCCCAACAATGTCCTCCCTTTTTTCCATTGTATGCCACCAACAACAAAACTGACAAGAACTAGTTTTCAAACACAGTTGTTCCAGGTTTTGTTGTATCATAAAAAAGGGGGACATTATTAAACTCTCTCTGTGCCTCTTTTATTTTTGCAAATAATGCATATTTTTGCCGTTTCAGACACTACCTGCCTTCTCCAAGGATAGTCTAATGGTGGCACTAATAATGTTATCTTAGAATGTATCTGCACTGCAAAGTAAGCTTTTAAATCTCAAACAATTATGTAGGCCTCATTATGCAATTCAGCAAAGAACATTTAACTGTAATGCTCCAACTTTGTAAAAATGAAAAAAATATATCTCCACCACAGTTAAAGGGGGATAAACACATGTTATTTTCCCCCTGTCTTCCACAAAATGGGACTGGGGAAAAGTTTAATGACAATTGTGTGATTTCAAAAGTCAGCAGAAAGGCATTATTAACGTAAGGAGTACCACCACCATGATGGTTTCACTAAAAAACAGCATGGGCCTCTGTTGGTCTAAAGCTCGAGAAAACCGTGTTAGAGTATGTCTTTTGGCAACAATAAGTGTGACTGTACCAGTACTGAATTATAAGAGATTATACGCAAGATAATCATACATTATCTTTGCACATTTTGTAAGTAATTGCCACAGTGACTCCAAAATTGTATATTATTGTCGAATTTGTGCTAGGTTTCAATATGATAATAATAGCAATATATAAAATACATTTGATGTCGATGTTTTATGACACAGTTCTAAATCTACATTGTTAAATTCAAAGCTCCACTGCGAAACAATAACAGGTCTTTATAAAAAAGCTTGGTTCTCAATATTATTGTTATAGGGTAGATAGTGGGATTCAGTTAAAAAAAAAATGTCAAGGCAAGGGGGTTTATGTTTGTGTGGGCAAGAGCAGGGCACATAATAGGCAACAATACTGTGATCCCTGAAGCCGTGGAAGTCCCTCAGTCAATGCTGATGAGAAATACCAAGAGTTGACTCTCCTCTATATTTAATATAACTTGTTAAGTAGGCATGCAATATCATTAGAGATAAAAGAAATCCTATCTGACAGCTTTCGTTGAGGTTGTCATTTAGAGATATGGAATCTATGCTCTTGCTCTTTCACAATAGCAACATTGGTTCATTTCCTGTCTACACGGATGAGCAGCCCAATTTTACGCCAGCCTTTGAAGGTAATTTTACATTGCATAGGCCTCTCCGATTTCAACTTTGTATGCATTATTTACAAGGAAAAAGGGGGGCAGGGCAGGTCTATCAAAATACTCCTGGCCCCAGGTAATTATCCAGAAGTCTTAGTCCAGCCCCGTTGATGAAATTTGCTCATGTTTATGCACATGAAGGGGATTACACATTCAAACAGTCGGACCACTATTTCACTTCCTCACTGTGTAATTATAAACGGATTAGACTGCATTCAAAATGCAAAGACACCCCTTATTTTGAACCATATCCTGTTCAAAATAATATTGCCCGTATGAATGCATGTGCTTGTCTTATCTCTGGTTATTACATTTGGCAAAAAAAGATGTTTTGGAGTGGAGAAAGAGAAATAATCCAAAATGGTGAGACAATAATTTCTATTTCAAATCCATGGAGCTTCACAGTGTTGAAGTCATAATGGGCTGCAGGCGATGAGAGGAAAGACATAGTGAATTAATTAGCATGGCAAATAGAGAGGCGCCCTATATTGACCCCTCAGTAGTTTTCTCCCTCCACTTCTCTGCCTGCCACACAAGTCAGCAGTGTCACTAATTAAGAAATACCAGTTCAGATTGTGTCCTTTGTAACTTGCGTCAGACAAACCCCCCGATCTTCACTGTTCGTAGATTGAAGTTCAATTTTTCTGTTTGACTTTTGAATTTTGTGGTCTGGTGTTGGAGTAGATTGTGACTATGAAGTCAGCATTTTTTTGTGAAAGAATAGCTTAAGTAACGTATAATATTATGTTATATATACATGCACAACTACACACACACACACACACACACACACACACACACACACACACACACACACACACACACACACACACACACACACATCTATAATTACATCACCAGCGGAGCAGAGGGTGATAATAAAAGCTGGTAATCCATTTGGTGCTTACACATCCATATGGAGTTCAAAGGTGACACTATAGCTGGAGCCGGAGAAGCCTCTGACTGAAAATAGATTGATACATTTACTGACAAATGCAGAGTGTCCCTATACGTTGATTGTATTTTTCTATCTTCTATAATATTTAGGCTTAGATTTGGAACAGAATGTAAAATAGTTTCAGATACCAAAAAACAGTCTATAGCTTGCAATGTATTCATAATCCTTGCAAAACAAATGCTAGTAATTTGAATCTACCATAGTACTGAAATTCAGCTCCAAAATTAGGTTATTAAATGCATAACATCAATATTTTTTTCGACAGTCTACATGTGGTTTATACATTTATTTTTCATTTTATCCTAATATCATGTCTATATCTCTCTGTTATCTCTGTTATGTGGATCAAAGACATTACACGTCTTTAACACACCTTTATGTTCGTTTCCCCTCCACACATTAACTAAATACATAAATAGGTCGCTGGATGACACTCACAACAACAGAAGTTCCTTTGAACTTTTAGTGTACGTAGAGTGCTACCAGAAGTTTAGTTGCTGTTGTGAATTAAGCCAAACCATCAGTTCTGTGGTTCATTTTCCTTTAATCAGGGAGAAGTCCCGGTGCACAATGCTGTAATGTTTGCAGACGGGCAATATTACAGCTAAGGGAGCCCTCTGGCACATTAGAGAGGTGGAGGTTGAGAGAGCAGGCCCTAGTCATTCCTACAATAAGGAAGAGTCACACCAGAGACAGAAACAATAACTGCTCTTCCTCTACAATGGTGCCCCCATGCACCCAAATGCAGAAAAATGACAGGAGGTGACGTTCCCCGCTGCATTACTTTTGAGTTACAGAGGTGATTTGCAATTCAAAGAGTCTTAGGAGTGCTGACCACAACACTACCGCCTCCACGGGCCCACTGAGGCAAATAAGACCTGAGGCAATTTGCAGCGCCTTTTGCAAGGAAACACACTTTTAGGCCAAAGTCATGTAAAATAAAAAATAAGATAAATATCAAAAATAATGAGGCCAAATTTTGTTTTCTAAACTAAAAATAGAGGCGGTGATAGGAGTTAACTTTATGTCAAGGCTAACCTTTCTTGGAGCAACTTTGATAGAGTTGGCCTTGACAATGTTGCAAAGTAGCTTAAATACCACACTTGTAAATTAATGCTTTGCATATCTGCTTAACTGGTGAAATCACCAGTAAAGTCTTACTTATGAAAGCAGCCTACAATGTTTGGATTTGCATTTTTTCTTCTTTTTTTTTTAAACAAGAAGACTTTAAAAAGTGAACTTGTGATTCAAGCATTTCTGTGTAAGAATAAAAAATCTGTTATTTGAAAACTATTTAAATTATGACTGCCACAACCTGAAACATAGTAACCTGAACTATTAATCATAGTTTGTGACTTCTGTGCTGCCATATGGAGGAGCAGCATGTGAAGAGCACCAAACTTGCTGATCCTCTGTAACTGGGCCCAATTAATCTTGCCGGCTGCATCATCCACATCAGGTCTGTAGTGTGCTGCGCTCCAGCCAGAGAAATACGAGTACTGTATTTCTCCCAGCAGCCTGTCCGGTCAGAAACAGGAGAACTCAAAGTACCTCTGATTAATGATGGAGAGTTAAACTACTACAGATGATTTAGGATGATCTGGGAAAAGGAGGGGCAAGGGATTTCGCTTTAGGTTTAGTACCACGGTTAAGATATTTGTGAAAAGTGGAACTGACATGAAGTGATAAGAAAAGGGAAGCTTTTACAAACTTGCAACTTCCCTCTGACTACAATTGCATGTAAGGCCATTTATAATCAAGGGAGAGTTCCAACCAGCCTGACAGCATGTGAAAACGATGAGTTTCATTTTCCTGCTAACTTCAGCAAGACGACACAATGGCAAGACCAACATGCTGTTGTTAAGCAGGTATAATGTTCATCATGTTCACCATCTTAGTTTGGCATGTTAGCATAAAAATGTTGCTTAAAGAATAAACATTATTACGTTTCATATTATAGATGATTATACAGAAAATGTCGCACGAAGCAGCTTGTTAAACATTGTGTTTCAAAACAGGACATCAATGACAGCAGAACTGTAAATGCTTAACCTGCCCTATCTAATTATAAAGGCTGTTGATTATGTCTTTCATGGCTTTGTTATGACCAACACGGGACACTACACTAATCCTTAACAGCATGGAAACGTTTTCCAATTGTATTGTAGTAAAGAATCATGGCGATTATTGTTGGACAACAATTACCAGGTGAAAGCAAGGCAACCCTTATGGGACTGGACTAATATCAAATGCAAATATCTGTATAATTAATTCTTGGTGCCGTAAATCTAATCATCCAGCCAGATGTTAGATTGTTAATACTTTTAGGGATAGTCAAGCTTTTTTTTTGAACTATGTAACTATAAATGTCTGCTAAAAACAATTCTGATGCGACTATCTGTACAACCGATTAATTGAAAGATTGATTGACCTCTGCAATGTGAGAAGGCAGAAGCCACTTTCTCATGCAAAAGAATCAATCAGTGCTACAAAGAGAATCTATGGCTACTAATCAGTTACTGCTTGGCTCAAGGTGAAGAGCTCTATTTTTGTGAATCAAGATTTGAGCAGAGCAGCTGCAGTGGGTCGACAACACCGGTGAGTTTGTGTAAAGAACAAAGATGTGGTAGAGCGACCAGATGTTCTGTCACACGGGTGTTGTGGCAATGGTTGGATTCAAAAACAAATTAACACCAAGTATCAGGCTTGTTGCAGTGGGGTTTTTTTTTTCTGAGTCAGTGAATCAAGCAAGCCTTAGGGGTCATGTGTAACATTGTCTTTACTTCAGATGATGTGACTTTTACAAAGTTACAGCAGAAAACTACACCAGTGTGGCAGAACTGTTGTTTTAGTGAAATTAATATTTTAGGGGGCCTATACTTCTATCTAAACTCAATTAATTATGCTAGTAGACATTTGTGGTCTATTTTGAACTCTATTTTATAGGCTATGAACATGGGTCCAGCATACGTGTTTTTTTAATCAATTTATTCTAAATTATTCAAATTTGAGTTAAAGCAAAGCTTCTTTGTTTCATAGTCTTTTAAAGTGTCTTGCCCAAGGACACATCATGTATTGAAGGAGCCGGGGATCGGACCCGCTCTATCTCTGAGCCACAGCCGCCCCTAAAAGTCAATTATTAAGAAATTTGCAACACCAACCAATGGAGTGCAATGGAGACTTTACACTACTGTGAAAATTCACCATCCCAAACTTGGAAGCTATAAGCTGGCATCCGGCAAAGATATTTAAGTCACTTCATCGGAGTCCCTGCAAAAGCAGTTTGCACTTTTACCTTTTACCATCGTCTTGTGGAGAATCGCCAACACAAAACCAATGTTCTTATCAAGTACTGTATTCAAACAGTGCCTGGTGCAGATCCTGTGGAGCTGACTTTGGCAGTTGCTCTTACCCTTTTTTTTTTTTTTTATACTTGTAGTAATTGACTGACAGGGTTGTATTCAGGTATTACAAGCTATGTTTATACTTACACAATTATGCATACACTGTCAATACTGAAAATATCAGGATGTTTCAAAGTCACAAACAATATGATGGTGAGCCACAAAAGTGTGCACCAAACAGGAACAAAATGTGCTCGCACCCAAAGAAATGTTTTGAAATGCAGTGACACAAAACAGGTTGAAGTCAGAGCTCCGGATGGCAAACTCAGAACAACTCACAATTTCAGACTTTATATTTGAGTCATTACCATATAAAAAATGTCGAATGTATCAATCCGAACAAATTCTTGCCGTAGCAATTGGGACAGCCATGAAACGGCCATCAAAATGCCCATTTTGCTTTATTTTGTTTCTCGCTGTAGAGAAGTACGTGTGTGAGTGTAAACGTGCGTGTGTTTGGAGAAGAGTGAATGCATATATTTCTCAAACACATGAGGGAATAAACAGAGCGAATGCATAGAACAGGAACAGAAACATGTTTTGAGGGTAAAAAAGGCTACTTGAAAAAAGCCTGGCAGCTTAAAACAAGCAAGTGAACCACATAACTGTAGATAATTATCACAACATGTAGCATTCAGCAACTCAGCATCTCATTATAGTCCAGCACATATTTTGTTTAAAGTCACTTTGATTGTGTTTGACTTGAGCAATAACCAAGCCTGTTGGACCAGAGTCTATCTGCGTTTGCCTGTAACTCAAACCAACACAGCACACGCTCAATGCAGCATCTGGCTTTCATATTACATTTGAGGCAGAGTTTTGAGGAGCCTCTGAAATGTGTTGAAATTAAATTAAAATGTGCGCGGTGCCTGGGCAAACTGGACATTTTCCAAGAGTGCATTTCACACACCATAAACACTACAGAAATCTTTAAACATATAACCTAAAAGGGCACTGCTGAGTCTTTAAGATTCGTCGAGCAGCATGCATTTAAAAATCTCCGAGAAATAACAAGCTATTTTGCATTTGAAAGAAAGAAGGAGGCACTAAATTCCTCCGAATTTATAGTTCTTGAAATCAAAAGTTTTCTTTTTTTTCACATCTTAATATTTCACATTGACTTCAGAATAGCTTGAGTTGTGAGGGAGGTAATTGTGAAGGTGCATGGGAATTCATTACTGTAAATAATGACTGCAGAGATCTAAATCAACAGGGGAAAAATGTATATTACCATGAAAGTAATTAAGATATAAATGTAAAATGACTGTAAAATGAATACTCTCACTCCCTTCCCTAAAACTTATATGACAATTGTCATAATCTTCCTTTTCAATTAACACCACAGCTTATGTAATGTGGCACACATTTTATTACATATTTGCAGCCTGTGTTTGCTCTACAATTCAATAAAAATAACTGAAGTAAGGAAGAGAAAGAAAACAAGATCAGCATCACAGCTTCCACAATATCACTGTAGGTGTTCAAAGTCAATACATTCACAAAAGAAGTAAACAAGAAACAGCTTTGAACCACGAAAGGAAGGTATTTCTCAAGCAGTGTTCCCAATAGAGAACCCAGACAGCTTAGAAATCCTTTCAGCCCACCCCCAATGCAATATTTTACTAGTTATCAAATTAAGGTTCACATATGGTGTGGCCTCTGCAAAATCCTAAAAACAAACTGTTACTAAGCCCCAAAATCTATGTCAAATAACCACCATCTGTACCAGAGCCGACTTACAGTAAAACCAATGTCTCGTTAGCAGCTTAAGCCAAACTACTGCACGATCTGAAAACAGATATGATTATATAACATAATACAATAACAAATCTGGTTAAAGCCAACAGGAGGCACAGAGACCCCATTCAGAATCTCAACCTCTTCTTATTATTCCTCTCCAAATCTAATCCTCTCAGACAATAAACTACATAAATGCGTCTAATAGGATTATGGCCAGTGAAAATATGTTGGCAAGAGGAGGGATACAGATATGGGGCAGAGAGAGGGAGGGGGAAGAGTAATAGAGATAAGCGGGGTACCGTTACCCCTTTCAACCACTCAAAAGAAAACATGAACAGAGGGTCAAGACTTGTGAAGGACGATAAATTTACCAAACTGTGGATCAGGGCTAATTCCTCGAGGCCCATGGTTGAGTGCTGGGTTTTGGCTCCGAGCTGCAGTGAGTTTATTTGGTGGGTCTCTGGAACATTCCTCAAGTCTCAGATCAAGCCTAAAAATAAAATGTATGATAACCAAATGATCTTTGTCCTCCATTTTCAATTTCAGCGTCCACAAAAATGTCCAATAATTAACAAATCTGGGTGTTCCTGTTGCATAACCTGTTTTCGAAATTGCTATGAAAAAAAATGGTCTTTGATTACGTTAACTGCTAATTTGTGCTTCAACTGTTGCCATTCACCATTAGCACTGGTCCCGGACTGGTTTTACCATGTTTGCCTTGGCCTTAAAGCTGCTTCTGCCCACAAGGTTATACGACTCAGTGGAGGGTCTAGATCTGCTGACATCCATAAATACAAGGCAGCAGTCATATTTACACAAACTGGCACAGAGGAGGAACAAATCCTGATGAGGAAAGAGAGTGAATAAAAATGACAGAAAGGACAACCATCGTTGTGTCTGTCACTTTGCATTAGAAGAGAAATTATTCCAGTAAATGCACATATGCATACATCCACGCAGGCCTGCCCTCTAATGGACTATTGCTCTGTGATAAACGGTCCCGTGCCTCCTCAGGACCACCTACCCAGCAGGAGAATCAGGTCATGCACCTGGAAATGGTCTGAGCCACACACACTAACAAACTGTAGGTGATTAAGGTTGGCTATTACTCAGGACCTTGGCCCACACCAGAGGCAGACAGAGGTGGAGATAGGGAGCACTGTACTACACACACCAGGAGGGAGGAATTATTAATATAAGCACAGAGCCAAATCCAACATACCTACCACACACACACACACACACACACACACACACACACACACACACACACACACACACACACACACACACACACACACACACACACACACACACACACACACACACACACACACACACACAATATTTGGCATACAGAGGTATGTACTTGTGCTTATCTGTATACCCTCTGGCTGTTGGTGAACCCAGGTAACAACCTGTTTTTTTTTTTATCAAGATATGATGCGGAGGCTTTCCTGGCACCTCCATTACAGGAAGTTGGATTTTTTTTATTGTTGCTGTTGCCATTTTCCAGTATGGGTCCCTGGCAATGCCACCTTCTCTGTTTGTCAGGGGAGAAGGTTGACTCAAGCTCAATTAAAGTTATTACATCATTATGATAATCATCATTATTATAATATTTTTTTATGGGTAATCATTTTAATAATTGATTATTTGTTTAACAATGTCAACAATGTCTCCTTGTGCTTGGCAATTTTAACATTCTATGGCATCTTATATGCTAAACAATTGATAAAAAAAAGGTAATTCAACAATGACAATAACCATTAGTTGCAACCCTAGATATTTTAAAGTTGAAAAATAAACCATATAAAGACACAAATAAAACATGTAAATAAAATACATATGATTAACTTGAATTGATAAAATAAACATAAAATACACAAACTGATATATAAAATAGGCTGTGCATCCACATTATAATGTGCCTTCTTCAATCATTGGAGCGAGAGCACAATGTTCACTGAGGTTAATTCTATTGTCCCCACATATGAAGACAATGACATAATTCAATGCTTTAGCACCAGGCCTCTCTCTGGCCTGGCTGTATGTGAATAACCCAAGAAAGTGTCTGCCAAGAGGAGAAAATTATTATATGTGAAACAGCTGCTTGACTTGACTGGCCATTTATGCAGGATAAAGTTGAGTCTATGGACCTTCACAGGTAATGATCGGTAAAGGAACAAATAAGAGATCTTAATAATGTTAATGTTATCAACTAGTGGTGCTACGGATCATAAAACTCATGGTTCGGATAGTATCACGGATCAGAGTCACAGATCGGATAAGCACGAAAAAAAAGGGGAGTAAATACAACTGTTAGAGATCCCTGATCAAATTTTTGGGCCGCCGATATTAATTGTTGATTGCATCTTTATTGATTAAAACAAATCTTGTCATTAGTAGTTTTAATGATGTATTATAAGTTACTTAGACTGTTAGAAAGTTAAACAGCATATAATTCAGCTTCAATATCCATTTATATTAATGTGAAAACATCTCCTTCAAACAACTGTATGTATTCATGCTTCTAACCAACACTACATTTTACGAGACTACATTTGAACACATCACGATAACGTTATAACTTACCGTTGCCTAATACTCACTTTCACTGAACAGAGCCTGAACGCATCATAATGAAACTGAACAGAACCTTCGTTCTCCTCTTGTCAACTAAAACACGGGTGGTTGTTTACAATGTAACATTATCGGGGATCGGCAACAAGAAAGAATAAATTCCGACGTCCTGATCGCATATTTAACTGAATATTGGCGGATAACAATCATCAGTAAAACTGTATTTCACACTGTGATGGTTAACGTTAAAACTGTGTACTTAATTCGCGGTTCACATCCGTGCCAAAATGTGAGGGGGGTATCCGTGCGGATCAACAGTGGTCCGTTACAGCACTATTGTCAACATTCAGGAGCCTGTGTGGTGTCGTCAGTGCGGGTTATGTTCTGCAGGACATTATCAAGCTGGAAGACGTATCAGGGTCTGCATTGAGAAGGAAGCACTGCCTTTCAGTTTTTGGACAGCAGACAAACATCCTCCCAGTTGTTTGTACTGTAAATCACATTATGCTCCAGAACGCCCTCCAACAAACCTGCCGTCTTCCAACACCTCCTACTGTGACACATTAATTATAACTTCCTGTATACAGCCTATCCCAAGCCATGAATACGTAATGCCCAGAAATGAGTCATATTCACATAGCGGACGCCCAGCAGTGAATAAATACAACCTATCCATCACACACTGCCCAGTGAAAAATTATTGAAAGCCCACAGAGGCAGACAGGAGGCAGGGCCTAGCCAACGGGAAGAATGGAAATTATTACACTTTATCTTTAAAAAAAGTGAAATTCAACAGCCATCACAATGTCCTAATTATGTCCTCTACGCCAAACAAGACCTGAGAACTGACAGAGCTAATGAAAATACATGTCAGAATCAGAGCGGGTGACAAGCAGGTGTTCTTTTAAATTCTGACTAATAATAATTTCATTCCAAACAAGATTCTAACAAGGGGTGTAACTTGATTTTTCTCACTCCCGAAAGCCATCTCTTTCTTTCCTAAGGATAGTGAAAAATGCAGCGGAAACTGGCAGGTCATTCGTCTCTGTTGTCCCAGTGGGTGGTGTTGGCTACAGGTTGACTAATGGTCCTGTTGAAATGCTTCAGATGTCTGAGTAATGACAAGCTATAAAAGCTAAGCTGACTACAAAGTCAACTAATCTGAAATCTACTGGCGGTTTTCCAGTGATGAGAGCTGATAAAGTTTTAGAATAAGGAAATGTCCCAACAATATGAAGACTAAGGTTAGTCCTAAATAATTGCCACGATCCAACCCTCTCTGTTTTCTCATCGTCAACGGACCACTAAACATTGAGCGACCTGAGACTATAGATGAGAAGGTAACGGTGTTTTGTTTTTTTTAAACTTCGACGCCGACAAATCTCTTCCAAATCTATTACAGCTGTCGTTTTGGTTTGTAAGAACAATCAATATCAAATCAACAGTCAATATTTCATATATTCTGCTGCTTATGATCAGGTTGTGGCTGCAGGTCGTGAAAAGTCATTAGGCTAGCTTTATTAAAGTTAATCATGATTAATAGCTCAAACAGAAAACCGTAGTATTTACGGCCTCTCACCCAACAACAGTTGATCACAGATCTAAACTGAATCTTGGAGATGTAGTCATTTCTAACTTAAGTTACTTGCATATGATAAAGGCATTTTTTTGTATTGTTAGAGTTTGAAAGATTCAGATTTGGTAAGTGGGTTTGATACTGGATTTGATTCAATGAAATGCTATCAAACCCCAACCCTATTGATCACTCGCTGCTTATCTCACGTTCAGTTATTTTTAATCCACTGGAGGAAAAACCTACCATCACTTGTCCTTCCATCAGTTTCATGGCATCTTAGTACTGAAAAGTCAAATGAATTGAATGCCTGAAGTGACACATTACAAAAGAAAAGCAGAACAGAATAAGGAATTACAGAAGGAGGCCTGAACGAAAGAAAGTAAGGAGAGGTCAAATCAGGATCTATCCTGAGTGTAAACAACTACTGCCCATTCCTCCTTCCCTACTCTGACTCACCCCACCCCCCCGCCCCCACCCCGCCCATCCTCCACCCCCCAGCCCTGCCTTCCCTTCTGTTATTGCTCCTTCTGCTCCTCATGTCTGTTAAGTCAGCATGACATTTTATGATGCCTGGATATTAAAAAGCAGTTTCTATTATGTGTGAGAGGGAAGTGGAAACAGCCATGCTCATGCTAGGTAATTAGGGGAAGCAGGCGAGGGGATATTTATGAATGCAGGGGAAGGCTAGGGGGAGACCAGGGGAATTGGTGTGTAATGTCCTGCTGTCAGTAACAGTTTTCTCTTTAACTATATACAGAACACTGTTAAAAAGGTGGAAATCGTTTTGGATCTCATTTATGATCCAAGATTCATCTGAATCATTTGGTTCATCTGTCCTTTGTGATGCGTCCAACTGAACAAGGCCAATTGCAGCAATGATGAAAGTAGCGCGAAGACGATTTAGCAAATAGGGCCATGGCAGACTAGATATGATAACACTTGATAAGACGAACACAGACAGCCAGCAAAGTTAAGCAGACTGCTTCGGGTTGTCAAGAGGGCCTTTGCTTCAGTGAATTACAATTATTTATGCAGAAGAAATTCTAATATGACATTGTTCTAAATCTGTGTGAATTACGGCAGCTTTTTCTTATAATTGAATTTCAGCCATTATGTTATGTTATATTGGTCAGGATTCTGCTAAATTAAGTCTTGCACTTTATTTTTAGTTTTATATAGCTTGTTATAACCCTGCTGATGGATTATAGTTGTTTTTATATTTTCATTGCTGGCCATTTCACTTTTTCTGCCTGTCCATTTGATTCTTGGTACCTGATCTTAAATTCCTTTTTATGTCTTTATTGTTTTTCATCTCTCTCTTTCAATGTTTCATGCAGTTTTATGCTGCTCAGCAAAGCCCTTTGTAATGCTGGTTGCAATAAGCGCTGTATAAATCCTAATACACAAAACACATTGACATTTTAAGAAAAAAAGAAAGTCTACTTCTACTTCACTTGTAATATCCTCAAAAATCATTCAAAATCTCCTCATGATATTTTTAACAGAGATTGCATGGCGCCCGTAGCAACATTTTTCACAGATGGCCTCAGCAGATACACTATAAAACTACTCTGTGTTCGTCTCTCCTGATGTGGTCAGCATATCCGTTTCTGATACTCGCTGGAGAACTTTGATCAGCTTACTGACCACAAAAAGTCATTTTCATAGAAACCAAAGTTAGAATAACAAGTTCACTTAACCTGACTTGAAAGAAAATGTACTCTGCCTGACAAGTATATAGAAACAGATTTCCTTTGAATAGAGAGTCTAAGGGAAATAATTGTCGATCAATGTTTAGTTTTTTAGCTTTTCTCCGTGGCCCATGTACCACACACACACACACACCCACACACACACGTTACCTTGTACGATCAGGGTTGAGGCTTTTGGCCCTGTGCAGCTGTACTGTATCTTGCCTTTCTCTGTTTGAAAACATTAAACAATATTTCCAGCATGCCCTCCAGGCCCCGAGCTCAATAACAATTTGAGGCTGTGTGAGAAGTGAGTGGAGGTGGTTCAGACACCTCAGGGCCTTGGGGGCTGCTCTGGGCTCTCCCTGGAACCACAAACCAGCACAGGTCACACACAAGTTTGTTGCTTTTCGTTTTCTCTACAGCTCAGGGACAAAATGAAGCCTTAACCTCGTAATCTACCCAACGTGTCCCCCGGTAGCACTTCTGGATTTAGAGTTGGGAAATTACACTTCAGGCCTGAGAGGTGAGAAGGGAGAGATGTGATTTTGAGCACAGTCGATGAAAGATGGCAGTTTAGATCACAGAATCACAAGACCAGGGTAAATATGTCAGTTTTCATGACTATACTTCAAAACATGCTATTCCTTATAGCATCAATAATTGAAGAGAGCAGTTACACATTGACGAAAAGAAGATAACAAGATTTAGTAACATGATTTTATCCGTGGCGGTTTTGGTTTGAGAGGTGGGGAGGGTTATAATGTGACAGCGTTCTCTCTGCCACCTGTCACAGTGCGGCTTTGGGGGAAACATTCTGTCCAACTCTCTCCCCGAAGGCGGCTCAGGCCATCCAGCCCACTCCGACTGCTGCACAATCAGTCCTCTGTTCGTGACTGAGGGTGGGTCCCGCTCCTTCCACCCGCATTGCTGTGAAAACAACCCAATCTCAAACACACTTTCACTCTGGCATATCCATGTGTAAATACACACATACACACTTCTGGACCCACTTCTAAACCCATTGCCCACCACGGTGCAGTGGGACCTATGGGAAACCTAACCCCATTCCTGCCACTTACCATTATACTCCTGCCTGTCCGCTTTATTGAAAACACATGTATGAGTGTGTGCTGGTGTGCTTAACACATAGATGCATGCAAATGTGAGTGTGCCAGGGTATTCCTACTGTAACTTTGGGTGTGACTGTGCATACCATCTTGAAACCCTGACAACGTTGGCAGGATACACTACTCCTGCTTTTTCACGCCCTCAATCCCAGCCTTGATCTTTGCTCCCCACTAATGCATATTTACATGAGCAACAGAAAAATCGAACCATGCCACCGTCTCAATAATTACACCGGACTGTTTTAATTTAGTAACTACACTCGTGACCTCCTTTCCCACATGCATCTTGTTATGTAAATGTGTCAGGTCAGTCTCATGGGTGAATGAGTGACAAGTCACTGGAGCTGTAGTCAACCAAGGAAAATCTTGTTTGACTTAAATTGTTCCTAATATTCAACCAATTGATTGGTCGATGGGAAAACAAAAGACAGCAATACCAAAGTGCGGGACGCTCCAACCATACAGTAGTGGGGTGATCTAGCTTAAATTATTTTAAGAATCGTGTTGTTCTTTATTGTTGAATAGAAGTAAAACAAGTAACCAGGGTACAAAATTAACACCATTTACCAATTCACCCTTTTTCTCCAGCTCAACAAGCAAGCTAGAGAGAGAGAGCGAGAGAGAAAGAGAGAGAGAGAGAGAAGAGAGAGAGTGCAGCGGTGTTTCAGCGAGCGAGAGTGAATGAAGAGAGGGACCAGCGTTACGACAACAAAGCCTTGAATCAAATAATAAAACTTTATTTTCTGATCGCTACACGGCGGTTACGTTCTAAAGTACAATAAACAGATTCACACCTCACAAACCTGCGGGAAAGTGCTGGATTTTGAATGAATGCGGCCCCCGAGTCTGACATGGGAACACCCCAAAGTGGGGCCCAAAGGCCCTTTGCCATCGCACAGAAATGTCCAAAACCCAGCAAAATAAGAAGAGCGAAAATACCGGCAGAGGGCAGGGTCGCTGCAGACACCACCACACACTTCTTGTGGGTTAAAAGAGAGGGATTCTTTTTGTACCAGTCTATACGTTGTTTTTCAGGAAATTGTTGCATATTATACTTTAAGTAACACCAGGGATTGTCCAAACAATAGGAATTTAGTTGAACAAGAGCATATGGACCAATCAATCAATCTACTAGAAGGTGTCCGCTCTACAAGTCACTTTTACTGAAGTTATGTTGGCAATCTAGGTGGGAACTAGTAATATTTATGTAACACTTGTGTGTTACACGTGTGTCTCATTCTGCCTTATGAAGAGTGCTGTAATTAACGTATCACTCTATTTTCTCTTATGGACAAAGAAAATAAATTTGGTTTATTAAGCCTCAAACCCAATAAGTGTTTCAATTTAAAGTTGTTTAGGAGATTGAAAAAAAGAATTTCCCTCATTGCACAGGAAACAGAGGTAAAAAAACAACTTTTGTGTATCCACGATCAAAAAAGTATTCCCTCTCTATATTTCAATGATAATTCAGGCCAACTTCATGGATGAATAAATGAATATCAAGCGAAATTCTTTGTATACAGCGTGTGAGCAAATGGTTCCAAATAAATGTCTTATTCTTTTCTTGTGCACTGTCAGACTTTGAACATAACAGAATTTGCTAATAATGTCAAATTATGAAACTGAGGAGAAAATATTAGAAAGATTACTGTGAGAAGCAGGGGTGAGGGTGCAATGGCCATTAGTTTGGGCAGCAAAATAAGTTTTAAATTCCATGACTAATGCAGCCTGTAAGAAAACAAACGCTCTTCTTCCCTCATATCCGACCTATGCATCTTACTGCTGTGACACTGCTTCCTCTGTGACTCTTTCTGTAAATGTTCAGTAATGTCACCTGTGTCTAAATTATCTATACCAGACAGATGAAGAGTAAGTTGAGTATTCCATGTCTGAAAATAGAGCCAATAAGCTGGTCTACAGAAGACAAAAAAACTTCACTGTACCACTGTCCTCTCGGGTCGTCACATGATTCATAGTCCTACTTGCCAACAACTTAACGCTCAGCCACAAAATATGGCAACAGGGACAAATCACCGTGTGTGAAAATTTACCCGCACTCCCATTGTATGTGATGACAGAGGGGGATCCTCCTAATGTATAATGATGAAAATGTTCCGCCACTGTGACAAGGCAGTCTTTGCTTCACTGTAAGAGACCCAGCAGCCAACATATGGCTCAGTGTATTGCAGCCGACACTGACGTATTGCTAGACCAGTTGGAGTGGTACTCTCATCAAGAAGAGGCTCGTCCAAACCACTTATATAGATCATCAGAGACAGAGAGCTCTCCCTCAGCCGGTACACAGTCCAAAGAGGGCCCATCCAGTCAGAAATTTAAATAGAGAGAAAGTGTACCAGGTCTTTTGAGTATGAGTGCATTTATGTGTGTGGTATGAAACTACAGACATAGGATCATAAGGGTGGGCCAATACTTCTTACTTAGACCACACACATGCATGCAAAAATAATCAAGCACACATGCATGCATACACTCACACATATGCTCACTTAGACACATTTAAAGACCTAAACAAGACAAAATCACAACCACCAGCCAAGAAACACAGGCCTGCACTGTTGCTGTACCCCTTTCCAGCGACAGAAAGAGCAAACGAGCCTCAACATTTTCCACGGCTGGTTGCGCTGGTTAAACGCTCTCAGAAGTGATGTCTCTTTGATGAGCTGTGGTAAGTGATATAATAATCACACTGGCGCATGCATGCCAGAGCACTTGCCCATATTGCCCCGCTAGCTCAATGCCCTGAGGGGAGACTCAGACAAATAAACAGATCCCATTTCTAAAAGGCAGTGACTGGTAATGAGGAGTCAAGCCCTTGCAGATCAACCCCCTCCCCATTACCACCACAACTCTCCCGGTAAAGTGTTCGTCCTGTTAACATGTCTCACTCACATCAGTGGTATCGTCAATGCTGGAGTCAGGAGGGGAGTTTATACTTCCACCGACCAAGGCCGTCCGTCTCTGATGAGAGCACACTGGAGGGCTTTGTGTGACTGGAGCATTTTAGACAGACATGGGGATAAACAGACGAAGAGACAGACCGACACAGGGGTGAACATAAATTGGATAAACTCTCACGTGCAAACACACACACACACACACACACAATACCCCAATTGATCATTTCTGCCACCAATGCATCAGATGCCCCATAACTCACTATGGGTCTACAACCACGAAAGGCAGTGATACACTGGCTTAATTTTGAGACAATAAAGTAGATGGGCAATTTTGTAAAAGAAAAGAAAATAACTCCAACCTGTATTTTTTCATTATAGTTTTGTTCCTTACAGGCCATTTTATCGACACCAATTTTGTCCCAACTGACACCACCCAAACCTGCTGCAAGCAATATCTACTATCATCATCTCCAACAGAGATCTCTCTTTTTGTCCTTTGCAGAGTATAAAAGACACATTTCCACAGCATGCCTTACACATACATGGGCCACAACCAATGGTGCTACAATGTTTTGGCAAATTCTCAAAAAACAGCTTTATCATCTCAACTGCCTAAACCGAGAGTCAAGAGGTTTTACTTGTTTCTCATGCAGAGGGCATTGGTGGTCATGAGAAAACTATAGGCTAAACAATGGAATGAAAAAAAGCCTAGGGCTGTCTAGAATATTCAAAATTCGTGTGTGTATGTGTGTATATGTATATATACATATACACACACACACACACACACACACACACACACACACACACACACACACACACACACACACACACACACACACACACACACACACACACACACACACACACACATTTTGAATCTTCTAGACAGCCCTAGGCCACACTAACACAAAGTGTTCTTTTAGATTAACCAAAAATCTACCAATTTTCCTGGTTGCGAGGGTTGATCACCTCCAACGAAAGTCCAGTGGTCAAGACTTTTTCCTCTGCAGACACATGTAAACATGGAAATGTGAGATAAAATCCTCAAACAATTCTTAGTTAAATTCTATTGAAGAAATTCTGTAGTTCTCACCAAAATGTACGTGTATCCCTGAGGTCTAAAGAGCATGTGGAATGCATTTCATTCCTCATAAAACATTTTGAAACCTCCATTGTTTACACCCATGTTTTCTAGCTGACAGTCTTCTTCCCTGCTTTTGTTGTCGCATTGCTATGTTTCCCGCCATGTCACCGCCACTAACTGTTGAACAGTTGAATGGAGTTTAATTATAGGCAGGGATGTGTACTGCATTACCTTCATGCATGTGTGTACTGATGTGAGATACAAATGAAATATCTCCTGATGAAAACATTGCTATAGGATACCAGTACACTAGTGGTGTAATGGACCACTGTCGATCCGTGATCCGTACGGATCCCCCCCTCACGGTTCGGCACGGTGAACCGCAGATTAATTACACAGTTTAACGTTAACCATCACAGTGTGAAATAAAGTTTTACTGACTATTGTTATCCGCCAATAGTCAGTAAAATATGCGATCAGGACATCGGAAGTTATGCTTTCTAGTCGCCGATATCTGATGTTACATTGTAAACAACCACCCGTGAATTATGAATGAATTATTACATGAACTATGAGCTGTTTAACTTACGAACCCTAGCTATAAGCAGCTTATGATAAATATTTAAAACTACTAATGACAAGATTTGTTTTAATCAATAAAAATAAAATCTTTTATTTCCTTATCATTTGAATTGTGTGCTTTTAAAAAGAAAAAAAACACCATAAATTACTTTAACATAGTAAAAAGATAACATTTAGAATTTGACGGTTCACAGTGGTTGAAATTATTTTTGGGACAGTGGCAAAAAAAAAAAAAAAAAAAGTCAGGAGCCGTGTAGACCAGCTGCTATAATGAAACAATAAAAGGGATCTGTATCTGCCAACATGGATCATCAATGATCGGCAATTAATATATCAGTGGCAAAAAACTTGACCAGAGATCTCCAAGTTATATCTGCAACCTTTTTTCTTTTGTGCTGATTCGATCTGTGATCCGATCCGTGACTCTGATCCGTGATACAATCCGGACCGTGAGTTTTATGATATGTTGCATCACTTTAAAGGCTTTTGAAGAGATTAACGACATCAGTCTTGAGCATACCAGTATCATGACTGATACTACGGATAAGCTACTGCTGGTTTCTGGTCTGGGAAATTGCCCCCTGCTATAAATTAGTCAAGAATGAAATACCATAAATTATAACACTTGCTGGGAAAGAGGACTAATAAAAACTACACTGAAATACCTGCATAAGCCTCAACTGGACTAAATAGAGGAAATATATACTCCCATCACCATAGCTTGATCTGTATTCTCTTCATTTTCCATGCTCATACACCAAAGGGGTTGATGGAACTGTGTGCTTGTTCATAGACTCAGAGGTTAAAGTGTGTGCATATGAAGTACCAAACAAATAAATATGATTTGGCACATCAGTTTCAATATTGACATATCCACAGAATCCTCGAGCCCTTAGCTTTTGCTTTCTTTCTGCCCATTCCTTATTTCCTTCCTGGTAATAAGCACCTGAATACATAAAATATGTTGCTCAAGTCCTTCCTGTTTATATTAATGTTTTATTTAGTGTTTTGTATTATCATAATCAAAGTTCCAATAAAAATAACAAAGTAGAATAAAATATACATATCAAGTGACAGCCTAGTTCCGTAACCTGTCCCGTGCGGAATCTTGATGTTATGTTAACAAACAAATTAGCATTTAAATGACTCCTGCATTTTATCCTTCAAGGTTATGTTGTTATGGATATTAAATTAGAGTGTGTGGATTTGCCTGTGTGTGCACTTGTGTTTGCGTGAGTCTGCGAGAGTGTGTGTATACGTCTGTGTGTGGTCCATAAGCTGCCAACCGACAAGTCCCCCAGAGAGGTGTTAGAGCAGGTTTGTTTAGGGTTGATTTGGGAGAGAGTGGGGTGGGTGTGTGCATGTTCCAATGTGTGTGGGTTTTGGTCTGCACATGCTTGAGGGGAAACAGTCCAGACTTTTTCCAACTGCAGAAGATTTAATATACATTTCTCCCGACGGACAACATTGTCTCAGTTGAAAAGTTCTCCGGAGCTAATGTGTCTAATATTTCTGTCTTTTCTCAAGGACGAAAGACAACTCTCAGGTAGAGTGGTTTGTCCCTGTGCTGGCCTACGTTGGATTGTTATCATTTTGGCTGGGCTCCTAGAGCAACAGTCACAGCGCTGAAAGTGTCTGGACTGTTATTGCAGAGGTGCTGCACAGCGACTGTTTGAACAGCAAACAGTGCTTAGAAACACACTGCACCCGCCAGATGGCTCAACTGCCAGTTTATAAAGTAAATTTAAATAGAGGCGTTAAACTTGGTCTATTTTGCCATCTTCATTGGGGAGGAATCAAGACCTTCCAAACGTGATTCTACAAGATGATCTCCATCTGCGCTTGACTCGACGCCAAACTTTCGTTACTTTTAAATCCAGGTGCGACAGCTCCCTGTTTAACGAAAGAAATGTTGCTCACCCAGAATAATGTTAATCTGAGAGAGTATAAGAAGTCCTCGACAATCAGCTACATGCTACTAAACCAGCTTATCAGTCAACAGGAAGAGATATAACAATGTGTTGGGTCGCACTCGTCCTGCACACATTTAAATCTGCAGATGATATTGTGGAGTCCACACTTAATCTCTAAAGCAAACTAATCTCCCCTTTAATATAGTTGATTCATGAACCTGCTCAAAAACATGTTGTTTTTAATCTACCCCTCGCCGGCTCAGCAGCCATAATAAAATGTGGATTAACTTGTAAGCTGGGTGATATGTGGAGGGTTTTTTTTCTGATTCTTATGGCAGAGCGTCTCCTTCAGTCTGCAACTGTAAATATGTATACTAATATAGTAGCTCATAAAGTCTTTAAAAACACCTCCCCGTGGTATTACAGACAGAAAAGCTCACATATTCAAACACAAACAAGCACGCCATATTCTCATACACGCAACACACACACACAGTGATGACTTTGCCTGAGGCAGTATACATCAAGTATATTAAGACCATAGTTGTTTTTGCTTTAACTCATTCAGTCTTTCTTTCACTCTTTAAGGTAAAGTCAAAATGTATTTGTAAGTTCTGCAGGTGTTTATGCAGCAAAGGTCTTTACAACCTCTTATGATATGTTGAGAGCCAGAGAGAATAATATTTCCTGACTTTCCCTGGTGAAAAGACAGACAACCATTACATAGTCCCTGGTCTACCCACACTCTTTAATCCATAGGTGGAGTCCAGTGATTTGATATAGCATGCACAGAGCTCCAATGATCAAGGCCATTTGGGCATGGTTACAGTTGGGCCCACTCCAGCCTATTAAGCCATATGAAACAAGAGCTACACTTCAGATCACCACTTGGACATTCCAAAACACACTGATCCATCATAGGGAATGACAACCTGGAAGCACTCAGACCCCCAAGTAAACCATTTCCTGAAGCCCTACCTCCCCCAATCGCCCAGGCCAGACATTTATTTATTTAGCATTGCTATCCTGTGCAGTTTGGACCATTGCAAAAACTAATTTGGGGATTTATGGAGCTTGGTTTCAAACGTAAGGTCTATAGAGGAGTGTCTGATATGTTCTTGTGGGTTTGTGACAGGAAATAAAGATTTACAAACGGAAAGGAATTTGCTTTAAGACATGCCAGTGAAAGGTGGGGTGTTGTTATTCCAAAGTCAGAAATTCCACTTCCACCCCAAAAACACATATCCTGTAAGTCCACATCCACAGCACATATCGGAGCAGGGCTCTGCCTCAAAGGGTTTAAATCCTTCTATCTGAAAAGATCTTGAGACCGTCGGAAAAACATCAATGCCAGACACAAAAATAATTCAAACAAATACAAAAAAGAAAGCACAGAACGAAAGCAAATTATCTAATGTATTCTACCTTCTAAAACTATTTTAGGAACTTCATGACATTTCAGCTTTAATGAAATGAACCCACGATCAATGTTAAATTATCAGTTTTTTAACAGTCAGTGTACTTCCCGATGAAGGAGGCTCATCTTATGTCGGTCTGTCTCCAGCGTATGATGTATGTCATTTGTTCCAGAGCACTTCTCAAACAAGAGGAGACACCAGGTCTGAGGATGAATCACCACTTATTTTACATTACAGACAGCTGCGGTTTATCGGCTGGTCAGCAGCTGCTCAGACCCTTCTTTCATTACTGAAATGCATAGGACCTTTGTCAATGTATTCGGTGGTGAGGAAAAAAGCAGACGAAAGGGACTTTAGTTCTTTCTCCCTTTCCATTTCATCTCTCACGCCCCCTCGCTGAATTCTCTCTCTCTCTCTCTCTCTCTCTCTCTCTCTCTCTCTCTCTCTCTCTCTCTCTCTCTCTCTCTCTCTCTCTCTCTCTCTCTCTCTCTCTCTCTCTCTCTCTCTCTCCCACGCAAAGTACAAGGGACTTGAAAGACCTTTTGCAGGTGTTTGAACTCATCATTACCAACTCCAGCCTGGGGATTTGCTCAACCTGACAGCCTTGTTGATAGATTGTAATTGTATGGTCGCAATTGATTGACTGCCCCTCACTCAATGTAATATGCATTTGTTGGAGGTTACAGGTAAAGGCAAAGGCAATAATGACTTCCCTTCTTGTCCTTTGGCAAATGACCCTGTACAAATTCTGACGGAAACTTAACCATATTGAAGGGGGCAAGGATACTTTTGCATTTCACTGTGGATATTCTGCTTACCAGGCAGAAGATGGTTCCGATTTCCCTTTTAATCAAATTTCAATTATTCCGATGGAGAAGAGGAAACACTGGTTTTGGTGCAGTCTCTCTGTGTTCTTTAAAACCAGTATTTTCCACCAGCAGCTCCAGCTCCAGGTAATTAATCATCCATACATGTTTTAAAACATCAGCGACTCTCTGCGCTCCCTTCTCTCAGTCAGTACTTTGCCTCTGTTGTCCCAATATGTGAGTGATTACCACTCAACTAAATATATTACATATTCCAAAGTGTGGAAAATACACATATGGCGTGGTCTTTGAAATACTGTTTTATTTGAAGCATAAGCGCAAAAGAAAAAAGGAGGCTGAATGGAGTGTGACTTCCAATGTACAGGTGCAGCTAACGAAGTTGTAGAAAAGGAAAGGGGAAATGTACAGTAGCAGGTCAACATTTTTCACTTTTTTAACAAGCCCAGAGTGAGAGAAAAAAATACTTTCTTGCCAAAGCTGTGTGTATTAGTCATCAGATGGCTGCCTCAGAAATATCTTGGCTGTGTTCAACCAACGTTTTTTTGTAGTATGGTATTTCTTGGTGGTAGTGGTATTTATTCTGACTATCTTCAAAACAAATCTCAGATCATTATTGTTTTAAACAGAAACCTTTCTGTTTCCATTTTGCACAGGCCGTCTCACAGGCTGTACGCTCATTTGCCAACACACTTTGGAGCAGGGCACTGAAATTTGCATGTCCTTGTTTGGCCAGTCAGAATTGAACAAGCAATCTCTCAAAGCTGTATAAAAGTCCATTGCACCGTAACCCAGGCCAATGCTCTTTTTTTCAGCACAACAAATCAGACAATTAAATTAAAGTCTCCAAATCTGATGGCACCAAACTTACCCTTCTGACCGACCGCTCGTATTTCCATTCACAGCTCTCTGAAGACGTTGATCTGAAGACGTTGACCTGAAGTTGGGAAATATAGCCCTACCTCACTCTCCCACTGCTTCTCTGCAGCCTTACAGCTTTTAAGTGGAGGATGAAGATGAACAGGTAGTGGTGCTATTTTTCCGGCTGGGTGCCATTAAATCATAGAAGCAGAAAAAAATGTCCACCTCAGCCAAGCGTAAAAACGTTTTTTGTGATTCTTCTGCTTTTTTTTCCTGACTTACCGGCTCTTACTGACTTTACTGACTCGATTTTAAAGCAGTGCCTTGCTGAATCTGTGTCTCTGTGTCTCTAGTAAATTAGTTTTTTAGGTGACCGAAAACGTTAAAACTGATTTTCAAGAACTGAAAACACTGTAGAGGAATTGTAAGACGAAAACACGGACAACACTCTTGGTCTGGACAAAGCTCTGGTAGCGACCCGTCAATCACAAGGCAGCCCCGCCCCAAAGTGTATCCTGCTTTATCGTCTGTTTTACTGTTAATGGGACCATAATTTACAAAATGAACATCATGCCTATTGAAGAAGACTTGAAACAAGCCATTGAGACTATAACCTCACATTTGTGTGAGAAGTAAGGTCCTTTTCTCATAGACTTCCATACAATCAGGCTTCTTTTTGCAACGAGATGAGTCACCCCCTGCTGGCTATTAGAAAGAATGCAAGTTTAAGGCACTTCCGCGTTGACTTTACATTTCCGACCTGGAGGTTGCCACCTGATAAAAGCCTCACCAGCGACCAGGGTAGCAAATTAGCCATGGCCAGAAATCCTATATGCAACACATCTGTGTCATGTTATTGTAACCTGTTACAATGTTATTTTATTGCATTGTCCCTGACAAATAAACTAATAAATAAATCTGCGGTCACTTACAGCTGTATATAACAGTAACCCTCATTAAGGTAGGGTTACTGTTTTGAAAGGGCCATCAGCCTCTTATTACACATACACTGACAGTTGCACACAAACTATAATGTTCACCTTTTGTACGTTTTGCATTATGGTGGTCATACAGGACAGTAAAAGTCACGGGATGAGAGGTTGACACCAGAGGTTACTTTAAATCTATTGATGGCTCACCAAAGCTATGTTCCTTTCATAAGATAGAAACAGCTTCCACAGCAGATTGTATGACACACACGCACGCACAAGTGCAGACGCATGGCTCCCTCTCAGTGATACTCACATACTTCGCACACAAGTTCCTGTGTCTAACAATACCACCATAATTCTTTTGTTTCATTGAGCAAGCTTCTGGAGAAGAGTGGATCTAAATCAAGCTTCTGAAAGCTGCATACAAGTCTGAGATGTTTCCTGGGTTATCTGACAAAGACAGAGGACATAATGAGAGACAGATCGGTTTCACCCCCATCTGCTTCTCCTCTTCCCCTTGCTTAGTCTTCACATCTCTCTGCTCTGCCATTCTGTGATATAGGACCTATACCCAGGCCTATCTTAGTCCACAACCGGATCACACCAGGCCAATCTTCCGTCTAGAAATAGAGGAGGGCCGGAAAAAGCCTAGGTGCTGACGTCACCTTATCAAGAGCAGGGGACACACAGGGGAGAGGTAGCAAGTAGATTACTGGCCTCTAAAAATACAATTGAAATATGGCTTCCATTCTGCAACTTCCCTTATTCCAATTCTCTCTCTGGATGTTTTTTGTCGACTTTTTTCTCCATACGGTGATACATGGAGTACACACACATACACACACACGTTGGCTTTATGATAAAGTCTAGTATTGTTGACCATGAGCCTTGTTTAATAATGTACTTACATAGACACATTATTTAGGTGTGGCCTGGTTGCACATTATTGTTTTAAGCCTCGGCCTCTTGCTCGGTTTTACTGGTCTCAGAGGACAGCGGGCATTGAGTACTAATTGGTTCCAGAGCGAACCATAACACAGACTCCACCAACGACTGTCCGCCTTCATCGCCACAGGACCATAACGAGTGTTTTGCAAACAACACAGTGGGGCTGATAAGAGGCCAGGTGGGTAATTGATGTGGTTACTAAGTGGCTAATTTGCATTCTTTACGCATATCAAACTAAGCAGAGGGAGAGATAGGGGTAAATTGGACAGGGTTGGGGGGAATTACAGTCATAAATGGCAACATGAACTCAAAATTTAGTTTAAAGAGCCCTGAATTCTTGGAGAAGACTCATTAAAGTGTTTCAGGACTTTGATAAGTTGAGTGTAAGGGCTGGGTAATATGGCCAAAAAGCTTCTGTGCAGCTTTACACATTTGACCCCCTTAGTAGTAGCAGTGCTTCCAAGGTCAACTCTGTTCATGATTTTAAGTTTTCAGTGAGTTCAACTGAATAAACAAAATTTGTACGGGTGTAGTTGGACCCAATGGAACTACAAACGTTCCATTGGGAATCTGGCAATATAGGTTCCTCTTTTCTTCTTCACATTTCAACCACTAATTGCAACACACAGAAGAAAGCTGATGATAGGCCAATTACCTTAGTAAAATATGAAAGTGGGCTTCTTCTCCATATGGTAGTCTTTCTCAGGATACAGTGTATATAACCCTAGCGGGCACCTCCAACCTGTTGGTGTCCATGGGGAAAGTATCAGCAATGGACTCCTGAATCCATCCATGACAATCAGGGTGGTAGGAGAAACCAAAGTGGTTGGGTTAAACCAAATTTGCAAATTTGAAATTATCAGCTTTCCATTGAAATGTAATGTTTTTTTTCCTGAAAAATAGCAAAGGAAATTGCTGATTAATATGCATTTGCATCCCCTAATGTTATGTCAATATTGAGATGAGTGCATGAAGATGAACAGCTGGTGGTGCTATTTTTCCGGCTGGGAGCCATTAAACCATAGCAGAAGAAAAGAGCACAACGAATATAAATAAATAAAATGTAGCGGTCACTTACAGCTGACAGCACACATGCTACAGTATAAACACTCTTTTGTGTGCATTGAATAAAGGTTATCACAATTATTTTTTCCCTGTCAATGGCATACATAAATTATACCACTATATAAATTCTAAGATCTTAAAAGTTTAATTGCCCCAGACATGCGTTTATGTCAAGCCCTGCATATCTTGAGTCAATTTCTTTCATCTCAGTGAGTCCACAATTTTTAACAAAACATATCACAACCATGTCTTTTGCAATAAATTAAGTTAATCATGTTTCTCCATATGATGGTTTTGGTGGTATTTATGCTAATTGACCAAAAATATAGGGTACCAGGTGCTGTGGGAGTATCCTATAAACCTAATTTACAGATGCTATTATCTCACACCGCACAGTGTAAACTATGAGCAAGAACAACTCTCTCAGGAATCCCAAAGAGTCTTTGCTGACAGGCGGTAGGGGACCAAATTAATGTACTCTGCAAAACACTGTTGGTGATTCAACAGGCATTTGGACACATAATTGAATGTTCTATGATCCTAAAAGTAGTGAGTGGGAATTATATTTTAGGCATTAATAAACATTCTGTTTAGCTTCTCTTGTTTCACCAAAGAAAGCTAAATATTTGGTGGCATCGATCTATGTCCTTCCTTGAGGAAAGGAGGGGTTAGTGACGATTTGCAGACTGCACCACAATAGTACGCTACTGATCCCAACGGCGGTCCCACCTGTTTTTATAAGTGCATTCTTCTCAACATGTTCCCTGGCATGGCTCCGAGCTCCCTTAGGAGCACATCTGCTGCTTTAATGATCCACCAGAGTTTATGGAGGTCTCAGCACAGGCCAAAGCTGCACCTGCAGACCCATCCAAACAAGTGGAACCGCACTTGTATTGAAAAAGGGTACTCATGACGTAAATATTTCTTCTGTCTTACTTCTAAAATCACATAATCGGGATGGCAAAATAGTGTGGGCGTGCATTACATAGATGCTTTCTGGGTCGGGTCCGGGCACTCATTAAGTGAGCGGCAGGTGGCGGAGCAAAATTAAAAGCGTAAGATAAGTAGGGATGGGTATCGTTGGGATTTTATTGATACTAGTATATTATACATTATATGCTGCTTATAGGTTCGGTTCCTTATCAATACTCTTATCAGTTCGTTTTGATTATTTTGTAAGAAAAAAAAGACAATTCATTGCAAAGTAATCAACATTGCAAACAACAACAAATATTCTTTCTTGAAAGCAACAGCAGAAACATCTAAATAACTCACTATCGTTGACAATAGTATTTCAATGTCAACAACAAATGTAAATTTGAGAATATTCCTACAGGGAGGAGTATATTTGGAGTTGAGAGCCTTGGTCATCTCCCTACAGCAGAGAAACAATTATTGTTAAGGTGTAAATTCCTTTGACTCCACTGTTAAGGGGTGTCGGCCTTTAACAATAAACTTAGTAACAGCCCTCTGACACTCGTCCACCCTTTCCCTGTAGCTGCTAACGTGAGGGGACTTGGGCTGAGACCGGCAGTGGTAGAGGGAGGGGAGACGGGCTATCTACAAAAAGTTCCCAAATCCTTACAATACAGTCACAGCTAAACAATTAGCTGAGCGATTAGCATTCGCTCCATATGGCCTCGCTAACGTTACCTGCAGTGGACGAGGATGGACAGCTGCTCGACAAACAGTCGTAAACTGTGCATTTCTGCAGATTTATGATCTGCTTGTTGGCCAAATGTTTTTTATAGATTGCTGCTGTTTCCTCCCTTACTTTTGAGGGTTTTATTGCATTTGATACAACAAGAGTTCTCAGCATCTACTGGAGTGAAATGTAGCCACACTTTGGATCTTTTTCTTCTCTCTACCCTGATGTGTGTCTCACTCTGTACTGAGCCGGAGTCGGTGTGTGTGTCAAAGTAAAGCACGACTCCGCCCCTCGTGCAAAGACAGGCACAGAGGCAGAAAGAGGCAGAAAGAGGCAGAAAGAGGCAGAAAGAGGCAGAAAGAGGCAGAAAGAGGAGGTTTGCAATGCTGCTTTTTTCTGCGGAGATCTCACTCCGTAACTTCTAAAGTATAGACAGCAGAACCGTTCACTCCGGACCTTATCGATACTTTACTTATTTACTACTGTCTTATCTGTTCCCATTTAGAACCGGGTATCGGGGGGCATCCCTAGAGACAAGGGGACGCTCCAACGCCACCAAAATATCTGCTCTGCGCTCAACCCCAAATCCTCCTGCTTCCCGCTCACCGCTCACATGTTCTGCTTGCTGTCAATTCCTCTTCCAGTATAAAGAATCACTGACGCCACCTGCGCCAGATGCTGGCTAGGATCATTAGGCGTGTGGCTCAAGGAGAGGTGCTTACCCAAAGAGGAGAGCTGTGTACCAATCCCACTAACCAAGGGATAAGAATCTCCATGGGACTCTTAAGCTGAAGGGAAGAGAGTGCTGAGCCTCTCTTGAACAGATGAAGCTAAATAAAACCAAGGCTATTTATCAGTGTAGCAGCCACTCGACTTGTCACTCCTCCCCCTGCCTCCTCTCCATTCAACCATTCATTCATGGCAGCGCTATCAGCCTACACAAAGCAAATCCCATGCATGAATCAGGACGAGCAGTATGGCTGAAGTAAGCCAAAAATTACTTTTCCAGCTGGCCAAGAGGACAAAATAATACATAAGAGTTGGGCACAACTTGAGAGTTGCCATTTGACTTTCATTGCACTTTGGATTATGTTGAATGACACAAACTTTAAAAGTTAGGCCTGGATGTTGATGTTTGTAAAGGACATTCCCGTGGCCTGGCCAAACACTTCAGAATGACCTGGCGACCACACCATTATCCAATCACTACTGCTTCCTCGGAAAGTCCCTGGGATTTACTCAAGATCACCATCAAAAACCACAAATACTGCCAAAGAACACGTCATTGTTTGGTCAATGGGAACCACCGGTGGTTCCCCTGCCCCCTCATGTCCATCTCCATGCTCATCCTTGCAATAGTGGGGTGATTTCTACGCTCCATTCATCCTGTGAGGAGCCAGAAGCTAAATCCTTGTCAGAGCTGAAAGAGTCATTCCTGCTGCTACACTGACACTGCTCCACTGTGGCAGATTTTGCAAGAGGCACACAAAGTGGTAGACAGATTATTTTCACCAGACTAACCCTCTCTAGGGGGCAATCTTTCTGTGTTACAGTGGCGTTAGTCACAGGGATAAAGGTACTGTGCTCCAATACAGTCTACCGAATTTCCCCCCTTTTCCAAAAGTGGTATTAAAACAGAAGTGATTATCCATATGTTAAAAAAAATGAAAGATTGCGGCCCGTACAAGTAATTGCCTCCCTCCTTTACCATTACCACTGTAACATACTGGAAAGAGAATATGGGGAAAAGTTAGAAACCAGCATAATGGGACATTTTGAAACCGACAAAATTGTCTCATTATGATGCATTATACAGACTCCTCAGAGCTGCAGCCTCAGAGGTTTAGTAATGTTCGGCCCAACCGTGTATTGTTTAATCAGCATTGTTATCATTACCGCTCTACCACATCCACTCTTCAACACTGAATTGCTGAAGCAGGTGGATTACACCATAGAACTTCACGATACTCAAGTGCATCTGTCCATTGTGCTAGTAGGCTGAATCTGAACCACTAACTCCTCACGAACCTTTAATGATCAGCTAGTGCCCTTAAAAATAGATGTACCTTGCAATAACAGCACTACTGTACGTGTTTGTTTTTTGAGGCATCATATAATGAGCTCTAATCCTGGAAATTGATACGTCTCCTTGCTTTTGTACAACCGTAATAAGAAACGGCATCAATGGTAGGCAAACCATTCAGTGCGATAGCCATGTCTAATAGGGCTATAATGCAGGGTTGAATGGCTCTATCTGCTGGGGAGAGACAGCCCTCTCAGCAGCCCCTTAGGCCATCGCCTCAGGTCCATTTCAGAGGAAATTCTCAAGTGTTTCATAATTTCCACTCATAAATGGCTTGTTTTGATCACTGAGCTATAGCATTATGTCTTTTTTAGCAGGAAGGTGGCTGTTTGACAACCCAGATCATCAACTTTGTTCATCCTTAAAATGATTCCTGCTTGTAATCGAAAAATAGATAGTTATCTTGTAATGTATATAATCGTGTCACTACTACAGTACAAAAAGAGAAAATAACAGTGTAGGCACACAAGATCAGGGTTAGAGATAGAAAAACTCCCTCAGGTAAAGTGATATGTCATCCACAGTGCTCTTTGAACAAAAACAGTCTAAACATGGGAAATAGCTTCTTTATTTCATTTTATTTTATTTCTTTATTCCTGTGCGCTGGTCTCTGAGGAGTGCTGGCATCGATTGCTGATTTAATGAAAGCGTCTGTTCCTCTCCCCCATTCCTCACTCCTCCTTCAGGTCACTCTGCTTAAAATGCTTCCGTTAATCAGATTTCTGTTAAAAGCCGTAAATAGAATGAAAGGTCTGGTGCCAAGACGCACTCCCCTTTACTCTAGTCTTCACTCTGTCGCTCCCTTTTCTAAGATTATCCCAACTAGTGTAGTGAATTCACTGGCCTTCCCTTCTAGCAAGCTATGTACAATGAGCAGCTCCTCATATTCACAACGTCAATTTCTTTCACAACAAAATACGTAGGCCTAAATAACCGAACACAGAGATTTAACAGTAGTCTCCTCTGCAACATAAGAAATTGTTGGAAGTCGAAACTATTAATATATTAATTGATTAGTCGATTCATTGAAGGGCAACCAATTTTGACAAAAAGATTCAGCATTTAACCTAACAAGCATAACTGGCAAACATGCTGAAGTCCCTGGTTTTTGAATGTGAGGATTTGCTGCTTTTTTTCTTCATCATTTATGAAGGCAAACTGAATATCTGGGGGTTTTAGACTTTTGGTCAGACAAAGCAAGCAAATGCCGATGAAAATAATTGGCAGATCAATCAATACTGAAAACAATTCTTTGTCGCAGCTCTGGTTGGTAACTATGTTGAGACAGAAACGCATTTAAATATTGTCTGATTCCAATCTTGATGAGATGGTGGAACTCTGGACAGCTGTTGGTCCTATTATACAAGGGACTTCATTTACGTGTGCATAATTGTAATCAATCCCCTCAAGGTGCTCTTGAGATATTGCATTCTAGAGGATGAGAAGGATTTGACATCACAGTGAACTTGACCTATGACCTCCAAAATCAAAATCAGTTCATCCTTTAACCCAACTGGACATTTGTGCCAAATTTTAAGAAATCCGTTCAAGGCGATGCCGAGATATGAATGGTACAAACCTTCAACCTCCAAAATTGAATTCCCTCCAGGCGTTCCTGAGATATGGCGCTCACTCGAATAGACCAGACAGACGGACGGACGTCTGACGTACAACCCGAAAATATGCCTTCGGCCACAGTTGTAATCGCCGTGCAGGCATAAAAATGTTTAAATGCCATTTGAGATATAGTTCTCTAACATGCTTTTAGCCATTTATTTGGGAGGGTTGGACTTCCAATTATTGATGACATCTAGCTCTTGTCTCTTTTGAGATTTAATGCACCCATTGTTCAAAAGCATCTACCAAATTGATGTAATATAACATATAGCTCACTTCAGAGAATTGGAGGCAAGTGGGCTGGACATTTACCACCTCCTGAAATGACAAGGTCTACATGGGACTCACCATAATATTATTGCCCAGCCTAGCCATACAGAGATCATAAAATTACAGTAGTTTGTCACCATATCGCACTCAGGTCACTCTAGAACGTGCCGATGCATGTGTACACACAGTAACACCAGTAATATGTGGGAATAGTGTGTGCATGGTTTTTGTCCATATGAATAATTTATATATCCGGCCCCTAACCCAGGTGTTTGGAAGAGTCGTATGTTCAATGAAATGTAATGCGTAATGGTAAATGGTAAATGGACTTGTACTTGTATGGCGCTTTTATAGTCTTCTGAGCACTCAAAGCGCTTTACCACTACATGTCATTCACCCATTCACACATTGATGGGAGGGGCTACCATGTAAGGTGACACCTGACCATCAGGACTGTCTATTTAAAGAGCCCAAGAACTAGCGGAGCAGGGGATCGAAGCGCCGATCCTCTGATTGACGGACGACCTGCTCTACCAGAGAGCCACAGTCTCCCAGTGTGTATGTTATGTTTCTGATATGATTTGTGCAGTTATAAAGTTCACACAAAAAAAAACACTCCATGGGCTGATTAGTTATAAGCTAAAGGATCCTGTATGATGAGAGACTTTACTTTTCTTTCCAGCAGATAAGCAGCCCTTAGACTGCCACGAGGGCTAATCATCACATTGTTCCTGATGAATAACCAGCCAAAATGATTATGCACTCTACAAAAACTCTTAATTAGCAAAATCTCTTCCTCAATCAAGTATCTAAATTACATTTGTACAGTTCAGTGATTACTGACCAAAAGGAGGATTCTTGAGCTGTAAAGAATACACTGGGCCATAAATGGTCCCATCGAATGGGTGACCACTCACTGAATGAATCATGTCCTAATAATTAAATTGTATGGCATACCGAGAGTGTTAACTTTAGTGGATGCGCATTGAGCGGTTCTGACTCCTCAATAGGCTTTTAAAGAAATTAAGCGATGGGCTTGGACAATAATTTCTCTTTTCTGGGTCATTGATTGTTCTCTTTTTTGGCTCTTCCAGACACATTTTGCTCCTCTACTTAAGATTTGCACTCAAGGACTCTTGCCTTATCCCTATAACCTAAGACAAGTCAAGGCAGTAAAGGGAAGCATAAGGCTGAGCTCTCACTGTTGAAATGTAGTAAAATATTTACTTTGAACTTTGATCTCCTAATATCTTTGGAAGTTACTCACTCAACCACTTTAATTGTTCAAGAAAAACAATAGATAACAACAATAAATGGGTAATTCTTTGGGTACATTTGGCCATGTAGCACTATTTGTATGCAGAACATCACTTAAATTCAAGAAGGGCAATCAACACCGTCTCAAGCACAATCTGAATAGATCATGGATATGCCCACTCTTAATTTTAATATCCGTCATAAGCAGCACTTGAATCCCGCTAATGTCTTAATCTTTAAAGTTTACTTCACATTTTCACAGAAACCATAATACCCTCTTCATGGATCCAGAAAATAGAAACAAGCAGCTGTGTTTGGTATCTAAAATGTGTAATTATTCAAGCCAATGAAAATAACATTTGTTTAATACATGGAGACTGTCAAAACAGGAAAATTAGCCACATCACAGAAAACTTTTTCCTTCTTATAACGTGTTCATTTTTCTTTTCTTGACCTCAGAGAACCAACAATTTGCTGCAATCTGTTGACATCCAGCTATTAATCCAGTGGTTGCTAAACAGCCTGCAGGACTGTTTTTATTTAAGGGCCATTACAGCGTCTCTTCTCTCTGCCCAAGTATCTGCATTCCATTTGTTTGTTTTTCATGTCATAATATTAGGCCAATAATCAAAGTCAATTAGTGTCCGCATTCCTTCTCTTTTGCACCTCGTCCTTCTGCCTTCCCCCTGCCATGCCTCCAGAACTAGAGAACAAATGTTACTGCCTCTCAATGACATTTTCTAGTTATTCAAAGGGGTTTTACCGATATCAAGCTTCTTCCTGATCGATAAATAGAACTGTAGGCTAGTGCCATTTATCACCTCCAAAACAGCCTACCTTCTTCATGATGAGTGATAGATCCCCCATGCAGTCTGTAATCTAAAATTACTCATAAAGACTGATTAAGGCCAAATCAGAACTGTCCTCTTCTGAAACCTGTACATATCATCAAAAAAAGGCTTTTTAGAGTCAAGCAGCCATATGATAGACGAGCAGTTCCAAGCACGAGGCCAGGGTATTGTGCATGCCATGAAGCTTATTTTATAGGGTCCATGATAGATGTTGTTTAGAGCGATTTAAGCAGCCCTTATGCTGGTGTCAGCATCTGACCCCTCCGCAGTGATAAAGCTATCAGAAAGAGAGAGTAGAACCAGAAGTGAAATATGGAGGGAGGGACATGTGTGCCAGATAAACTCCTGCATACTGGGCACACGCCCAGTTCTGGGAGGGGAAAGCCTTCAGTCTTATCTGCATAAAACGTAGTGCAGAAAGAGGGGTTTCAGTCAAATAGATTGTGTCCACCAACAACCCAACTTCCAAAACTTGAATTTAAAAACCAGAGCATTTTCCCAAGACAGGCAAGTGCAAATTGACTCCTCATTGCATCAATCAGAAGTTTAAGACATCATTTAGCTAAGTAATACAACAGATTTAACCAAACTTGTAGGAGCTACACAGTGCACAGTTCAGTAGTGGATGTATAGAAACAAAAGACTCACTGGTAACGCATGCCTTTGCTCGATGCCAGACGTGAACCTAGCTCCTCTAAACAGAATAACAAAACACTTAAACAGAGTGTAATATAATATGATAAATAACAAGACTACTTATCTGAAATATAAAACAACAATGGAACAATAAGGGCAAGGTAGAATCAATAAAAAGGGGGGGACAAAATAAGTGAATTTTTGGAAGTGATTTCAAAGATGAAACAAACAGCCTGAGATGATTTGGTCAAAGCTGAGAGGCGAAGACCAGCCTCAAGGTATTAAATATAAAAATTGCATCACCCTTACTTATCACGTAAGTAGTTCAGCCAGAGAGCTCTACTTGAGGATCTCAGCTTCGCTGCGATTAATAACATATAGTGTCTAAAATGTATATTGGTGACACGAAGAACCTTAAAAACAATCAATCTTAAAAAAGGCAGTCAACTAAAACTCGTATGATTTTGCCAACTTATCGTAACTTGATTTAAATCGACAGATCTGTAAAACTGGGTTTCTCCACAAAGAATCATGCAAAAGCACCACTTTAAAATCTAGTGTTTACCATAAGTTTCTTGGAAATAAGTTATTTAGATTAAAAAAGTATAAAAAACTTGCTCATCACCGAAAGAGATCTTAGTTGACGAAGACTAAAACGACAAACCAGTCGACTAATCGATGAAGAGGGGGCAGCCCTAATAGCTATACATGTCATTTTTGCTTTACGTTGTGGAAAATTGTCACAATTAATAGTATACCAAAATAGCTATTAGCAATTCATGTGTGCAGTGTACCCATGGATGTACAGACAACTACCACTTTATTCATTATATAATGAAGACAACTTTAAAAAAAAAACGTAATGATTTTCTGGCAAGTTCTAAAGTTACAAGGAGCATCTTTCCTTTTATAGTTATGCCTATTTACTGGGCATTTAAATTGACATGGACATAATGTGCAAGTCACACCGAGTCTATAAATACGTGTATCATGTCTGTGTGTTTAGAGTTGACTAGATTATGACTTTTGCATTAGTTAAATTGCATTAGTCATGTATTAAGCACCTTGATGCCTCTACGAGCAGTGTGTCGTGGCCACTGCTGCTGCAACTGCGTTGATAAGTGGGTGAAATCAGCAGACGGACTAGAATCACAAACATCCTGTTTTTAAAACACTGCCACATACCGGTCCCTTTCACCTCACACATTACCTTTGCCTCGCAGGTGATTACATCACCAAGTCATTTGTGTGCTAGAAAGCACGTCTGAAATATGATGTTTAGCTGTGATGTAACATTTCAGTAGCTTATAGCCTATAACTGGTAAACAGAAACAACATTGTACCTAATTACTTTTAACCAGGCCCACCTTTACACCACAGACCATGTTGTCACACTGCATCAAAAGCTCTGTCAGTCAAAATTTGTGAAAATTTGTGTTAATTCCAGCGGGTGAACTCAACTTAATTTAGTCACCACTCATTAATCTCACAATTAAAAGAATAATCAGGTAGCAATTTGTAATAGAAAAGACTTCTAAATAAAAAAATGTAAATTAACCGAATCCCAACTGCATTCAAACCACCTTGAAATGAGCTAAAAGACTGAGAACAGAGAACAATGAACGGCGCAGGTGAGGAAAAGTGCTGGCACAAAAAATGCTCTTCATCCTTGAGGTTACTCTTTTAGGAAGGTATTGCACACCCGATGGGTCATTAAACCCACCTCCGCTCTATCCTCCAAGCTCTATAATACAGACCCTGCCCCAAATGAGTAGTTGGTGTTGTCATATGAAATTGAGACCTATTGGTTGTAATCAGGAAGTGCGACAGGTCTGTCCCCTCTATGAGCAGGTCACCTTTACTCCCCCGCCCCCTTCCTGTTCTGGTCTGTTCGGCCTTCATGAGCGCCATGTTTTATTCCTCATTTCTGTCCGCACACATTGGCCCCGTCATTTTTCACCCCGCTGACTGATTACCGGTTACACTCTTCAGCCAATCTCCACTTACAGCTCCTTGTCTTCTCTGGCTTTATGACATTATTACATGTCTTTATCACCGCCATCAATACTCCTGACCCCTTAGTGAGATGTTTCAACACTCAATCCAGACTAGGCATAAACACCATAAGCTCAGCACACAAATCTTCAACACACACTACATTACAAGCATGGTGTTAGTTGGACAGAGACCGAAAGCAATTACATTTAACAAAGTGAATCTATTATCAATTCGACATAATCAACATTGTTACGCATCATTTATAAAGTAGTACTTACTTCACTAGACCGAGATGATATCATTTTTTTCTGTCTGGCTGCACAAACTTGACCGTGACAACAGAAGTTCAATAGTTCGACTAACCAAGCATGTGTGAAATTTGTAATGAGATTCCTAGTCCCCTAACTCAAAATGAAATTCAGTTTGAAATCAATGGAAATGAGGTAGTAGTTCCTGTATCACCCAGTCTAATAGATAAAACATAGTAGTGGTGAAATTAAGTCACATAGAGGGCCAATGGAAAAGATGGTGGGATCATATGAAGCAGCAGGGAAGAAGACATCTCTATATACTGGTTGTACACAACTGCATGTGTATGCTTTTTATTGTAAGAATACATTCTTCCCATTTTGAAAATAATATTTTTTTACCACTCCCAAACCACCATTATTCTTTTGGCTGCTTTCTCCTTTTTGTCTGTGTACACACTTCAAATTAAAACCTTAAATGTTTTTTTTTCTTTTTTTCTTTTTTAACAAGACAGCTAAACTTCAACTCAGAGATTATACTAACATAATAGCATAATATGGAGATGGCACACATTCAAATGATGGAAAACATAGAGGCGAGAGAGAGTTGAAATTAAGGTAAGAGATCTCCCAGCTCTAAAACCACAACCGTAGCCTATTTCGTAACTCCAAGGTCAGAGTCCACTTTCAATGTATGTGTGTGCAAATAGAGGTGCAGGTTTCAAATCATATCAAAATGTGACATTTGTGGTTGTGGCTTCCTGACCAGAGGTGGTCGTCACAAAGGTATATTGTTGCAGTTCAGTTCAGTTTATTTGCACAATTGCAAACATTGAAAGGACAAAATGAATGTCCAAAAATAAAAAAGGTATTGCCAGCTTTCCCAAAAGCCCTTCCCAGAATGCAAGCCAAGTGGAAGTGAGATTTGTCGTGTACATTTGTCACAAATTGTAAATTAGAAATTCTATGTTTTGGTTAATGCAACATTTTTCTTTAAAAAGACACTGACACTTCACATTCTATCTAAATATCAAATGCATTTTATAATCAACGCAGAGGGGTTATTTAAGGTTAAACGTATAACTATTTTTTGAGTTTTATAGCACGTAATTTAAAATATTGTCAATAACAGCAGCAGCAAATTTTTGTTTGTGTATAAACCTCCTCAATCTCCTGTTTGTAATGGGAAGGACTGAGCAATTACCAGACACTTACCACAGTCTAGTAAACATGTGTCTAATAATAAACATTGCAAATGTTAAACGAAAAAATGAGCAACACTTATCTATGTTTTACAGTCACTTTTCTCAAATTTAACTGAAAGTACTTGTGTGTGTGTATGTGTGCATTAGTGTCGGTTATTTGAGTGCAGTCATGCATGACTGCCCTGGGCGGTTGTGGGGATGTGCCTCTGTGTGTGTGTGTGTGTGTGTGTGTGTGTGAGCGTGTGAGTGTGTCTGCGCACACAAGAGCCTGAACACATACAGTAACTTGATTGAAATTGGGAATTTTAACATGAGAGAGGCGTAATCTCGGTCTCACAATAGGCCGCCTCAATGTCAGAGGAGCCCTGCACTGGTGGCAATTACTATTGACATCACGCTAATTGTAGCTGAATAATTAATCCTTACTGTTCTGGAGTACAGGGACCTGAAAAGGTGAGCTGGATGTGGCAAGAGTTGAACTCTTGCACAGTAGAATGGAAACTAATTGGATTTAGGATCATTGTGTTTATAGGACAATCACAATATTATCTATTCCAGTTAAGGTCATGTTTAAAGAGACACAGTTGCCATAATTAGACTCTCATGACTACAGCATACCAATTAATAACAATTACAGTATGAATTCAAATATCCTCACACAATGTTTTTGAAGCTAACCATACCGTATATACACAATTATTGGATATGCAAGGCTGAATTCTCATCAAGAAAACAATGTAGTCTGTGTCTGTATGAGTGGATGAGACAAGAGAAGCGATTCAATTTGTAGCACTTGTCTGCCCTCTACTGGACACAGCGTTTAAATGTCTCTTCCCTCCTTCAATGATGCGGCGCAATGTGTTATCTGTTACATTTTAATTTGGGTAATCACATTGAATTTAATGATTTTTACAAAGTCACAGTCGTGCCAATGAGTTAGGCCAAGGCAATCTGTATTGGGTATGATGCATGTTTGTAAAATCCCTTTATATTGTTCCAAAAGCTGTGGTGACGACAACCTACATTATGATGCTTTGAGTATGGAAAAAGCCACCCAACAAGAAAAGTAGTTAACTTGAGTAATATAAATATTGTCTTCATACTCCAGTGTAGCTCTCTGACCTCTGACCTGCCTGAAGGCACAAAATTAATGTCTCAATAAGGACGCCCAAGATGTCATCGGATCCTTTTTATGTATTGCGATAAAAAAGTAGCTTTTATCATATAATTTTTCAAATGTTGTTTAATGATTTGACTCTACACAAACACTAAAACACAAAATAATAAAGTATATGGTTTAGTCTCATGGAATTATATCAGACACTTGGGTTAATGTATTGAGACCTACATAATGAATGTAATAGTATTGTTCTCTTTGAGGGAAAAAAAAACTATTTCAAAGCTATTGTACATAGTTTAACATTTTAATAAAGTGTAGCAATCATAATTTTTGAGAAAATTGACATCCATTTTGATAGATATTAATCAGACATGCCTTTTTTTTTTTTAATAAATATGTTCTCAAACTTTCATTAATTTTCTCTATCGGATTAGCTCTTTTCAAAAGACACTGACACAGGACATGAAGAGAGGTAAAGTCTAATGTGGTTTGAAAGGACATGACACCTCTGATCCTTCAGCAGGATACAGCGGAACAAAATGTACAAGTGAAAATGTCCTTTGACGTACGACAGCGGAAGAAGAAGGTGATTCATCCTGCTCAACACAGACGTGCGATACAGCTCGGTAATCTACGTCCATTATCTTCTTACGCTAATCCAGAATGCTGCCATACAACCTATTGAGGTTTCATTAGTAGTGGAAAGTTGACTCATCACAGCATTCCCTAATGAGTCACTATTGTACATATGAGAGTAACATTGGACGGAAGTGAAAAGCACAAATGCATTTCCTCTTCCTCACTTAAGAAACGAGAGTAAGATTTAACATTTTAAGAGTAGCCAGACCTTCTTTCACATGTAACACAGATGGGACCCTCGTGGCTTCACTCTATCATAAGACAATGTTGCCATCTAGTGAGTAACACAGCAAAATCCTTTTTTTTAACATATTGTGAAAGGGACATTTTTCCACATATTAATAGTTTTCACTTATTCTCACCTTTAGTGAAAGAGATATTCCTATATTTATCTTGTGGTATTTTATTTTTCTAAAAAATAATAATAATAATACATTTTATTTGTAAAGCGCTTTAAAAAGGTAATAAAGGCACTTTACATGGTAAAACCAGAAAGAATGGAAGCAATAACAAATAGTTGCTTGTTTCCTACAGAATGCTTTAAAGTGCCTATTTTGTACAAAGGATGTGGGCAACTTATGGGCAACAATATAGTCCATCCCTCAATAAGATGGCAGTGGGCTGAATTGCCCTGCAGATGGCATCAACTGGGAAACCGCCAACTAGACACTGCAAACCTGCTGTTGTCCAAAAACTTTAAAATCAAATTGTTTTGTAGAAAACTTCTCACAGTTATGCAAAATGTTGGATGATATCCACTATATATACACACACACCTGAAACTGAGTGAAGTCTCGCCTTTACATTTACAACTGGAAATTATTTGTTTTAGCAAAACTGAAGGTCATGAAAGTTGACGTTATAATCTATCCATCAGAATTGCCTGAATCACATTGAAAATGATAAGTTAGATAAATATAATAATATTCAGTGCAATTGATTTCATAATTTATAAGAAATGTATTAATAATTAGGGGTGAGAGTCAGACAGAATATCATGAACTAAAATATGGGGAAATGTGTTTTGACAAGCAGATGTTGAGCAATAATGAGATCACTTGCTTTATGGTCATGTAGCTCTTATAGAGCTCTTCTCATAGTTTCAGACACTTCCTCAGACCTCTCTCCACATTAACATCAGCAACAGTAAACTTGTTTCTCTATGCACACAATTAATGTTTCCACCATTGTTAAATTGTATCTCTACTGCAAATGAGCCCCCACAGTATCTAAATCTAGCATTGTTTCATTCTTTTTTTATTATTTATGGCCTGTTTAAAGTTTATCTTGCTACAATACATTTCAATATAAAAAATATAAAATATCATTCAAATAGCAAAATTATTGTGTGAAATATCTGCATTGTGGTCGCTAATGTCAAAAACTTGGGCTGTGTTACTATCATCAATGCAAGTTAATAATACCAATAAGTTCATGAAATCTTATCTAAAAAAGTATTCATTCTGTATAGAAGAACAAACAATTACACATCATGGCTGATCATTAAAACACACTTGACCGAGTACGAATAAATACAAATTTGGTATAAAGTTAATTCGGCCCTGACAGCACACAGACACTTTCAACAGGACTGTCTAAAATGATAATTAAACACTTTAGCTGAAAGAAAGCAAACAAGGCACAGTATGTAAATGTAACAACATCAATTGCACAAAACACACCAAACACATACAGCACGTCGGCCTAATCTGACCAGCAGCATATCATAAGCTAACTATCGAGACTATTCTAACCACATTTCAGATTAACTCGGCTTGAAGTTACAATATATAAGTGCATAGACCGACCCAACAGAGAGCAGTGACAAGAAGTCAAATAACTGAATGCGTAGCTTGGTCTGGCATTTTTTTTTTTTTTTTTTTTACCTGAACCATAATTGAGACCATAAACCGATAAAAGCTTAGAGCACTATATAGAGGACAAACTGTGGTATGACATGCCAACTGCAACATGGGATGGGATTCATTCAGTAATGGTATTTTAGGTGATGTGAGGAAGGTCTTGTATATAGAAACGTTGCCTTAAGAAGAGAAATAAAATATTTATTTGGAGCCCAACAGTGTGCAGATGTCATTTGTGCCTTGGAGTTTTAGGTGCACATGTCATTGGCAAAAGACGCCTTTTTAACGAAAACCCTCCCTATAATAATTTCAGGTGATATTGTGCTTTGATGGGGACATTTCCCAAACAAATTGAGTTGAACACCATGTGCTGTAGGGTGCCATCTCTGGTTGAAGAGGATGCTTGTGTTGATAAGGGTATTTTTTCTGCATCAGCAACAGAGATGAGTGTATTGGGGCTTTCAAGAAGGAACAGACACTACAAAATATATTAATAAATACCTGCATTTCTTTGAAGGTACTTAGATTTTGCTGACCTGCAGCTTTGCCAGACATCCACAGACACTAGCACACACAAAATAACTGCCCTTGTCTGGTTTAAGAGGTGATTCAAGTCGTAATGGTAATGGTGGCATCAGCAATAAATGTCTAGCAAGAGAAGGAGCAGAGAAAATAGCAAAACTTTAACATGTAACTACTGTACGATGTACTGCAGCAATTACATCAATTCATTCAGTCATTTTAAGATCTGAGTAAATAAACACGCAGAACTCAGGAAAATGTCACACTCAAAAAGACAATATTTCAAAATGCATGGACTTTTCAGCACTCACAATTGAATCAAGGTTATTAAAACAATAAACCAACTCGTAACCTTTCTAGAACACCACACCAATATTCAAACAGCTGATTTCAAAAGATTTAACTTTGGAGCTTGAAGACCCAAACGTAAAGGAATATGCATCATTCAATACAGCAGCGTTGTTAATTTGATAAAACTGCTGGCACAAACACAACCATAGATTATTGAAGAACATGCTGTTTGCCAAAACAACACAAATACAAAGACAACGCACTACCCAAGCACCAGTAGCCAATATATGCATCAATGCAAGATTTGCAAAAATCAAATCAGCTGCAGGTTATCAAAAGAGACACAGCTAATGCCTCTATGCACATCAGGGATTCATTCACAACCACCTGTTGAAGAAATAAAACTGCTCTTCCCTCCATCCAAAGTCAGCCACCTCGAGCTCTAACAAACCTGAATCACAACAACTGGTACCTTCAACTGCACACTTGACTTTTACCAGTTAGCAAAGCATTGAGCCCAAAACCTCTGCACTGCTCATTAAATCAGCAATTCACGTGACCAAAGCCAGCGGTCTTCCCTGTTAAGTGTTTCTTCTTGTTGGCCTTGCTCCCCTACGCAGATCGACGCATTCACCGCCGGATGACGTCATTCAGTTGAGTCTTCAAACCACATATCCAAACTTGACATGGTGCACTTGTTACTTAGCTGGTTGCACATGTTGGTAGGCTCCTTTGGTCGCAGTCACGAGCGGGGCTGACACGAGCGAGCGTCAACATTGGCTCCACCGTCGCAGGTATTGGGGCGAGCTAACTTTACCACCACTGCCTCGCTGTTTGCACCATCCGAGGTGTCCTGCAGATTGGTGGTTTTTACCATCCTCCTCGGTGTAACTGTTGCAATTATCTCTTTCTTCATTTGCTTTCCCTTATTTCACAGTGCAATGTGTTGACTGCGCGGCCTGTTTCCACCAACTGGTCTGGAGGTGCTGTGTACAAATTGGTTTCCCTCTCAAGCAGTGCAACCTCAAGTCCTGTCTTCAGGGTCCGTCTCTAGCTCATTGCTCCACTTGCGTGCAGCTGTGAAAACCGGTGGTGGGGAAAGTAAAAAAAAATATATATATATTTTATTATTTATTTATTTTGCATACATTTAGACATATAACACGACAAGAACTGTTGGTCATTGTGCACGTCTTTGAACTCGCTTGGCTTAGCGGCCCTCGTCCACCTGTGCGTTTTTACTGGTGTAAGTCAAAATGGCTGCCATGAAAAAGGCCTGTCGTAAAAATGCTGTGTATAAGAAAACAAAATCACACTGTTGGCCTTTTGTTATGTCAATATTATTTTATCAAACATGTGTAAGTAAATTTAAGAATTACCATACAAATTACTTTTTGCAGTCACTCCAATGAGCACCACACAAATTTAATAACTCAAAACATGGAATGATTTATGTGATCGGTTGTCTATTATTTTATCCTGGCAATAGCCTATAGTACTTTAATGGTGGCCTTGCTGATCTGTCCTTGTGTCCTTAAAGTAATTATCTGATTCGGTATATTTTAAAAATCCCGATCCCAAGTCACTTTTTCTTCGTTGTTGCATCACATTCCAGTACTTCTCAGCTGCCCTTCACCAGCTCCAAAGCAGCAAGTGACATGCCGTTGTATAATTTGTGGTGACGTGGCTTGTTTGGGTTATGTTAGTGGTGAATGATTAAGGGTATTTATCTGAGGAAGTTTGCGGGGTATGTTGCCTTCACCCAGGGTCTCGTTAACCATGTCCACCAGAAGGGTGTCCTAACTGGCATTAACAGCACTGGGCTGTTCTGCTGCTTTGACATAGTGGCCACAGTCAAAACTGCAGGTCATGTGATGCACTGGCTCCTGGATAGAACAGTGACCTTTTCAATAAACATCTCTTGCAAAAAGAAACCACTGTAAATCTTTTTTTTTTCTTATCCTGAATGTAATACTCATAAATAAATGATTATTAATCATAACTATTTAGTTCATACAAAGGCCATGCACACCCATGAGACTTCACTTACATTGGCTAATTAGACAGACTGTTTGATTTACATCCCTGTAACTCAACAGTAAGCCATTTTTAGATGTCACAGCAGGAAAAGCACAGGTGTGAAAAATAAGATGCGTGATGGCTAAATACCATTTAGCTGGTATACCTTGGTCTTGGTATTGTGCATGCAGCTGGCTCACTGTCACACTGGCATGGCCTGCACTTGAATACAACAGTGCCATTGTTAATGCTATTATGTATACCTGTCAAAGTGTCTGCATTGAACACGATCTAGACCGTTGTCCATAGTTGCAGCAACATGGGTGCTGCACTCTCAGGCGCTCTTACTTGTGCATTGTGGCAAGACATGGACTGGGTTAGGTTGTAAGCATAAACTGTGGGCGCTAACAAACGACATTCCACAAGTTTTAAGTTAAAGAGCTTCTTATCACACTTTGTCATCAACCATTATTATTGTCCTTGCAGTCCCAACAGTCACAGTAACCAAAACACTTTGATAGGCAGTCAAGCATTTAAATTATCACTGTTTGCAACAACAGTGGTAGAGTTGAAAAGGACACACAGTGGTGTGGAGGCACGCACTGACACCTCACAGCTAGAGGGGCCAGGGTTCTATTTCCGGGCTAGACGGGCCTATGTGGAGTTTGCATATTCTCCCCGAGGCAGTGTGGGTTCTTTCCAGGTTCTCCAGCTTCCTCCCACGGACCAAATGCATGCAGTTTAGGTTAATTGATTACTCTAAATTGCCCATTGCCCATTGGTGACAATAGGAGCATGAATGGTTGTCTGTTTATATATCAGCCCTGCGATAATCTAGCAAACTGTCCAGGGTGTACCCCGCCTTTGCCCAATGTCAACTGGGATTGGTTCCAGCCAGGATAAACTGTTAAAGATAATGGATGGATTCTTGGAGGGGCAACAGCCAACCATGCAAATAACAGATCTGGCCTTATTCTATTTTAGATTTCTGCTATTGTTTTTTTGTTTGTAAAGCACTTGTAATTGTAATTGAATTGACAGACAATTATTACTAGAACTATGAAGACAGTGGATGGAGTAAAAGGTTGCCTTCTCCTTCTAACATCAAACTTAAAGTATAACTTCACCCCTAAGTCTTATCCTAAGTCCACCCACTGCATAGTTTTGAAAAATGCAAATAATTGGGCATAGGCTGAGAGATTAAACCAAACCCACTTCCGTATGACAAAGGCTTCGACAGAGTTGGCATATAACTGCTTCAGTAGCTTGGAAAATAGCGATATGGCATGGGGCACTGAATTTGATGGATTTTCTGTTTTTTAAATGACAAATGAGACAATAATTACACCCCACGGTCCCTTTGCCTCACCCCCTGCCGTCGGGAGACTAATTTGCAGAGAAGAGAGCGGGCACCAGTTTTGGAGACAGAGCGTCGCAGCTGTAGCAACTTGAATTCAGCACACCACTGTCTCCTGAGCGTCCATCTGCTCTCCTCCCGGCTACAGCCTCCTAGTGGGGGGAGCGGGGACCACCAGCCTGCTGTTCAGCTCCTCTTCTGTAACCAGTGTAAAGTTAGCATGAAAACATGGTGGAATTGGGAAGCTAACATCAGCTGACTTACTAGCCAGCTGTATAATGGGTAAAATGAAAAGACTTCATCTACACCATCTTGTCAGGAAGGCACATAGACATGTCCTGATAATCACACTGATTCACCAGCTTTTGTAATGTGCTTGATTTCCAGTCCCCAGAAATGAGAGATCAGGACTTTGTTGTGCTGTGATTGTAATGCTACACAGTGGCTACGGAAAAAGCACCGTGGGGAGAGGCAACGAGGGAAGTCTGATTAGAGGGTGTTGACATTCTTTTATTTCATGACATAAATTAGTTCCAAACTGGCAACCCTATTTTAGAATTGGCCTTTGCAAGATTGGGACTTATTTAAAACAGTAGATGGTGTTTTGAGCCATTTTCAACCATGAACCATGTGTTTCATTAAAGTACAAACATGTTTAAGTGTGCAGTCACTTTTTAAGGCCTACATATAAAGAGTAAAACAACTTTTTAGGTTTGGTTTCAACGTGGGGGGGAGTAGGGGGATATATGAAGCGAGGGTTCAGGGGGTCCTCCCACAGAACATATTGAGCGTCAAACACTTCATTTCCTGTATTTTGGTGATTTTCTTGTGCATCAATTGATGCTGGATTTGTGTTTACTCATGTTGGAAAAAAAGAAAAAGGCTGTAGGCGATGATTCAAAATATAAAAAATATAATCTTGTCATCTGATCATGTTCCAAACTTTCTGCACATTCAAAATATTTCCTTGAGTAGTCAAGAATAAAGTTGTAATATTTCAAGGCAAAAGTCATAATATTTTGACAATAAAGTTCTATTTTAAAGAGATTAAAAAATATAAACCTGTCCTAAAGAGAAGGGGGGGGTTCATTGGCTGATGATCACTGATTCCCATAAATACAGCATTAGTTAGCAATTTCAACTTGTCTTGCTACATAGCTGGACTTTGTCAGTTTGACTGATAGAGTGAACTTCCATAATGTTTTTGATTGACAGCAGTCTGAAAGCTTTGTATCATCGCAAGATATCTTCTCTCCTATATACTGTATAAGCCATCACTAAAAAGAAGACTATTTCAGTAATGCCATTACATTCTCAAGGTGTATTACAGTAGTGTCCTGAGGTACATATAAGCTTCCAAATGTTGGGTAAATGCTTATTGACATACAAGTTTTCTGAGTGGAAATGTACAGTGTAATGTTCTCACTGTGATTGGCCTGATTGTAGGTTGACGTTGATAAAATCAACATTACATGCAAACATCTAAACGGACACACCCAAGAATGAGTTTTAAGTAACTAAACAGTGTGCACAGAAAACACAGAGACTTTCTTACACCACCTGGAGAGAAGGGTTCGCAACATGGGAGGTAAACCACAGGAGTCCAGATGTCCTCCTCGCCATCTAAGGTGGCAAGACATGTTGAAGAGAAGAGCGTGTGAGAAGCAAGCAGCTAGCAGTGTGAAGCACTACAGTGACGGCAAGCAGCACAGAGCTGGCAGTGTGGACTGTTTGAAGGCAGAGTGGTGGTTGTCCAACTGGAGTTATTTCGAGGGAGGATGTCAAAGCAGCAATACTCTTAGATGCACTGAGGATGTTTCTTTCTTAAGATGTAAGCAATAATAAGCAATGTGATGGACAAGAAGCCGGTCATTACAGCAAAATAAGTCCACTCAGGGAAACGTGATCCAACCTATAAAAGTGTTATTCAAGAATGATCACTTTGTAATATTATATTATATTAAGGAGCTTATATTTTCATGAATGTATGTTGATGTTTGTTTTGTTAGTTAGCAGGATGTTTCAGAATCAGAAACGGTTTATTGCCAAGTACTCACAATTGCTTAACTATCAAGTTATTTGGTCCATAATTGGTCCAAAATGTTAATTTGTTGGGGGACATGCCATGCTTACTATAACTGGTTGTGAAATAATGTACATTTGCCATAACATTTTCTAATTTTAGACATTTAAATGAGTGATTGTAGAACAGTCAACGTTAGTTTCTTCTGATTATAAACATGATTTCTCCTTCATCTTCACCAAGTGTTTATTATTGCAACATTAATGATGAAAGTCTTATTAGAAGTAGAATACCTTTAAATGACCATAACTTAATGGTGTAAGTTTAACTCACTTTAAAATTATGATTATCAAACAAGTGTTCTCTTGTTTGATTACCATAAAGGTACCATAACGTTCAATTTGATTTGTAAGAATGTCCAGAAAACTCAACAAACAATAAAATGTAAACACATTGTAAATAATTAATTGCATTTCACATCATCATTTATTCATGAAGATGTTATTTTCAGAAACGCACAGCTTCAGAGTACACACTGAGTACACACTGCTTCTTTTACACACAAGAGCAGAACATGTGAACTCTTGGTTGTAACATGAGCATGAATCGGCATTACACAATGGCTAAAAACATTAAGTTCATTTAATAACCTTCACTGATGATGATTTAAAAGTAAAAACCGAAAGCCAGAAACAACAAATATTCCTTGCTTGATAATTGTCATGTCATTAGGTGTAAGGTGAAAGTCAAAGGTAAAATATTGAGTATCAATAATAAGGATATTTTAAGCAAAAGGATATTGTAAGTGAAATTCTTAGTGTCCCTATAACACTGTACCGTCAGGTCAGCTAAACATGAGAGACAAGTCACAATCCCGATCGTCACAACAGAAAATAGCAACTGACTCAACGGTAATGACGGAGGAAATAACATCTCTGTGACTATAGGAAAAGAAAGCATTAATTTCCTTTTTTCCCAGATGTATGGTAGGCTACCTCCATCATTTGAAACAAGGCTGTGCAGTGCTGCCAACTGCAGATACATGTGTCAGCTACAAATATATAGACGCAAAATGTAGCATTTGGTCTGTATTGTGAAACATGATCTCGATAACTTCAATATTACTGTTGTGTTCTTTTATTATAAATAGCTTATTTTTACCAGATGGATAAAGTCTTTATTTTATGAAACAATACAAAATGCTGTACATCCTGTCCTAAAAACACAACAATATGTGTTTATATTGCCTGAATCAGCATGATCTCGCCTTCAATGTGACTCCATTGAGGAAAGTCCTGTTTCTTTATATATATAAATATATATATATTTAGACTCAAGTATACTCTGTGATATGATGGAATACCAGTTAATCCTGAGAAATCTTCTCATACGTACAAACAGAAGTGTTTTAGCAAGTGTGAGCTCTTGCTAATACATTGTGAGCTCCATCATGATATTCGGAGAGAGTAGGCAGTTTTTTACAGCATCTCACCACTCAATTCATGTTGGTAATGTAAATGTATTCTAAAAAATATCTTTAGGTGCAGCAGTTTCATGAAGTGCCCTTGAACTTCCAATATTTAAAAAAAATAAAAATGTTGTTTACATCTTTCGTTATGCTAAAAGTATTTCTGTGCAGTCTTTGAACTCCTTCCAAACAAGCACAATTCACATTAATATTAAATGAAGGGGAAAATAATGCAACAGTTTATACTTCTGCTATCATCATGGCCTGTTTAGCGTTAAAAAATAATAATTAAGAGCTCATTTTAATCAACGTTTGTTTTTTTACAAAGATGGTATAAGATATTTTTTCTCACAGAAACAGTTCTGCTCTGTGGCCTGGAGAACAGTTGCACATCATCTGCACTGAGCCATAGACCTCAGTATCAGTAGTGTGAAGAAAGGCCAAATTTGTTTTCACTTATGCTCATAGACATTGAATTGAATATCAGAATACTTAATATTGTTGTATAATGTCCTCGAATTGGGATTTCCCTTGGTTTGTTGATTTTGTGGTCAGTCATGTGTACAGAGGCATGTGTGGTCAACATTTAAAATTTAAAAAGAAAGAACGAATGATAGAGAGAAAGAAAGTCAATAAAAATGGCTTTCCACACTGCAAAAGTCAGTTGATCTTTTAAAATTGTAATTTTAACAGTAAAAAGACATACAGTTAGTAAGCTCATAATGATTTATAGTACATTTACATTAAGTATGAGTCTACTTATTGTTCACCGATGAAGAACTTCTCAACATTTCAGTTTGAGCCACATCATTTTAAAGTCACAAATAGGCTATAACCAATAAGTCATGATGACATGGTAATTCATCTTTAGATGTGGAGTACAACACTGACAATGTGTTGTTGATGAGAAGCCATGCGTCCTTGTTGGATGAGGTCATTTTATTAGGTGCAACAGGATGATTGTAAAAGGACTGTACTTTTGTACTGTTGCATGTCAGCACATTGTTTATTGTAATGATTAATCCATGTCTATATAAATATACTCAAAATGATGGCAATTTAGTGGTGACACTCAGGTCAATAAAAGGGATAGGCATATGCATGAATATCAATAAGCATAGTTTGTAGCTTCCAGTAAGTAATCATTCATTATAAATAGTCCCAATTTTGTGTTCCTGATGGTTCCTAAATCAAGGTAGAGTCATGTCTTCCGTTGACAGCAAAGTGGACAGGTAGAGCGAGCCGAAGGGAAGTGTCTCAGTTGGTGTCTTTCTGAACACGAGACATCTCGCATATCATCTCCCGTTGAGGAGTTGGATTGCAACAGAGGGCGCATGCCGACCATCGGGCTGTGCATTCTTAGCTGGGGACTAATTTTCTGTCCTCCACTTAGCTCTGGGTAAACAGCACCGCCCCGATGGTTGTTTGTTTTAAGTGTGGAGCGATCCATCGCAGAGCGCCGGGCTCGATTGACACTGTCTGCTGATCTGCTACTGCGGATTGCTCAGAATAACACGGCTGCTCGCTAATTCCCGTCTACCGGGGCTTTCGCCGAAACACCGAGAGAGTAGGGTCCAAAAAAAGCCAACAAGGCAGGCAAGAACGCCGCGCCGCCGGAGTCCGCACCCCAGAATGGCTTCAGGAGACCTTTACGAGGTAGGATAAACCCCTGTCCTGGAAAAAGGCTCTGTAATATTGACGAATAATGGAATTAGGAAGTAAAGGGGAGGGCGTCGCGTATGTAAAAAGCGGTGTACTAAGCCCTTTAACAGGCGAAACTAACCCTTATCGTGCTTTGCGAAGACGAGGTTCGTTAATTTCCGCTCCTACTTTGCGTCGCTTCTGATATACTTTGACACAATTGTTCACGGCTGTAGTAAATAGATAATGTGCCCTTTACGGGCTGAACTCCTCAGCCTGTCGCCGAGTTGAAAGTCGTGGTAAAGTGACAGCAGCGCTGAGCGGACGGACATGGTGAATAGCTCCAGGCGGAGTGATGGTTCTCAAGGTGCGCGTGCATGCCAAAAGATATTTAGTCATCACAGCCTTTCCAGCGGTGTGACTGTTTCGCAGACTGTTTGGCACATACGGCGAGGCACCGGTTTATTTCTGTCGAGCGGTGGAAACAAGTCCGTGTGAGCTTCTTTCACGGCTCATGTGCGAATTTGTTGAATTATGACTCCGATAGTTTTTGGCGTAAAAGTTGCCCAAATGGGCGGCTGGAAGGTCACGCTGCCCTCGTGCGCAACATCACTCAGGACCCGGTGCAGGAATGTGCGTGAAGCCTGATTTCGACATCAGATTCACTGAATTAAGCACTCGCTGTCATTAGCCTTTGTTATGCTGACATGGTGTCATATGTTTTAGGTCATGGTGGTGAAAGAGAGAGAGAGAGAGAGAGAGAGATGGTGGGTCAATGTTTGGTGACTTACGAGGTCAAACAAATATAGTGAGACAAAACAAGTGTTCTATGTTTTTAAAGTAAATGACTCATTTCAGACATGCCACAAAAAAAAATGTATATCTGAAAAGAAACTTGGGGAACATTGTTTGTTCACAGCACTGACAAACAACATAGACTGTGATGGATCAAGCATAATACATTTGAGAAGACAATAGGTTGAATAAGTGAGAAGCAGGTTTCTGATTGTATTTTTATGAACTGTTTCATTACAGTCAGCTCTGCAGACTGTAATGTTTTTTTTATTTATTATTGCTCTTTATCCAAGAGACCCATTTAATTTGGAAAATGAACACAGTGCTGCCAAAGAGAGGATCCATGGACTACAGAAATAAAATCTATAGAGTCGACAGAAGTATATTAATACATCCCGGCCCTTTATGTCCATGTGTTTTGGCTATTGACAGTTTTATTTTCGGTCAATTTTTTTCCTTCGGAATATTTTACAAACTGGATTTTAAGTGCATATTTTTAGCTTCATTAATTAGGCTTCTTTCAGTTGGGTAAATCTTTATGCATTCATACAAACTAACTGAGCAGCAAAACCTGTTTGGTTAATGCCTTGTTCAAGTCATATTATTCAGTAATTACGAGCAGCTAAGTGGGGAAAAAAGCATTAACGTCAGCCTCTGACTTGTACTATGGAGTTGTGTGAATGTAGCCTTATGTCAATGAAGTAGTAGCTATATAGTACTTACTTTTGACTACTATATTGAAAATGCTGTTTATTCCATACAAGCAGCTGGTTTGATATGTAACCTGCTTCATGTGGCAGTAGTACCATGTGATTACTGGACATTGACTCATTTTCTGTGGAACTGGTTGTTTGAACAGGTTTATTGCTCACAAAATATGATTTTTCTTTTTTGGGAACAATGTGTTGGCAAGCATATACAGCAACAGTCTGTTGAGTCTCTGGATTGTTTCCCTATTGACATGACCACAGCTCCATCGGTGATAGTTCTGTTTAGGGCGACCAAAATCGACAAGCTGACCAGAGTTTGCTGGTGCCATACGGCTTTTATTTAAAGACAACGTTTGAAATATAGAAAACGGTATTTCTTATTGTTGGATTTTATGGCAAGTAATGATTTTGAAGAGTATTTGCAGGGAGTGCCAGCACCAATAAACTAGATTATAATGTTATGTAGAGGTGGTTGTTTGATGGAGCTGTAAGAGTGAAGATACATATTTTATGAAGAAGATATTCAAAGGTGAAGCCTGGGCAGAAATGCTTTGGGATGAGCAAACAGTGACCTCCTGCATGCACTGAGTGAGAGAGGCTGAGACCATGTTGGATAAAGTCCAGTATTTCTTTGGTTTTGTCTGAATTCAGTATTCAGTTTGTAAGAGTTCCAGTTTTCCAGTTTTCCTAAAATGTACGGTCACTTTAATCTTTTGCTTCCCTTATCAGTAAACTAGGTCATTGTTCTTTCTTAATGGGGAAACAAGGGAAGTAAGTTGTGTTGAACAGATATCATGACATCAAACTATTTGATAATTAGGCTGATGTATGAAAGTAGTTTTGAAAAATTGTGGATAAAGGTAAGGTTTTCTGCTGACATTGTAAAATGCATTGAGGCAGCTGAAGCACGGTGAATGAACGGAACAATGTCATTGTCAATTCCACAATGTAAGAAGACAACAGCTGCTGGGATCAGTTGTTGTTCAGAGACGCTCGCTGCTCACCTTTTGTTTGCTGAGCGCATTCAATACTTGAACATGGATGCACACATTGGAAGAACAAAATTATATATAGAGTCTAATTACGCTTTTTATATTAATTGTTAATGTAATTTTTTGAAACGTTGAAACGATCTCCGTTGTAGGCTTAAAGAGATCTTTGATTTCAATGGGACAAAACTGGTTAAATAAAGGCTAAATAAAATAAAACTGTTTCCAACCAACACCTGTTAAAAGAGTAATATCCAACAATAATTTAAATATAATAGATAGAAACTTTACATGGTAAAAACAAAGCAAATAAATGTCATAACAGTAAAAAAGCAGTAACATTACATAACAAGCATCACGGGTTAAAAGCAGATTTAAATAGGTGAGTTTTGAATGCAGTTTTGAAAGAAAGGAATGAGGGAGAATGTCTCAGGTGTTGGTGGAGAGAGTTTCAGAGGAGGCCATGGTGGCGTACAATGTTACCAAGGGGGGGGGGCATGTAGAGGATGAAGAGCAGTGGACTGAGCACCTAACCTTGGGTGACACCTTGAGAGACTGGGTTTGAAGAGGTATGATCCAAACCTAGAGAGGGCTGTGCCAGTGATATGAAGGGAGGACTCAGGGCGGGTAAGGAGGATGGAGTGGTTGATGGTTTCTAAGGCAGTACTGAGATCAAGTAGGAGAAGGATGTTGAGAGAGTGGTCATCGTAGGAAAGGAGGAGGTCATTGGGGACTTTGATGAGGGCAGTTTCTGTGCTGTTATGGGATCTGAATCCAGATTAAAATGTCCAGGTGGGTTTTGAGTTGGTAGGTGACCGTGTATTCCAGTATTTTAGACAGAAAAGGGAGATTGGAGATGGCTCTGTCGTTGTTGGGGAAATCAGGTTCAAGGCAGGCTAGTTGGTTGTAGCTGGTCTGAATTGTGGCTGTGTTTTACCACAACCAAGAACTGTGATTGGTTTTCTTCTACAAGTTTATGTTGGCGGTAGAGATTGATTTACAAAATTTAAAATGAATAATAAAAAAAATCTTTATTCATATTCAATAACACAAAGCTACCAAAGAAATGCCTGTTACAAAACCTTCAGATGGGTATCTACGGTGAGACACCCTGCAATCCTACTCTAAATCTAGCTTCAGGAAGAAAATTTTAATATCTTCTTCTGTGCTAGTTTCCATCAGAAGCCGACTGGTTCATATGAAGGTACACAACCGTGAAAAATTCACAAGATCAAGCAATTTGTGTCGTTTGGCAGGCAGTGAATTTTTTTAATATTTACTTCAGTGGAAATTAGAAGGGACCTGACATTGCCTGCTATTTGTTAAACCGGAAATGGAGGATGGTTGGAAAGTTTAAAAAGAGTTTTTAATGACACCGTGGTAATAACTACCCATCATTTCCTCTGAAGTGTTGATCACATTAGCAGGAGTAAACAGCCTTTGATGTGTGAACTGCAGGGGAGCCATTAAAATGAACAGGAGATTTGAATGCGTACGGAAGTACGGTCTCAGATAATGTCACACTTTACCATGTAGCAGCACAGTAGAGACCCATGCGAGGAAAAACGAAAGTAAAGACGGCAGATAGAAGGCCCAAGTTCCAAACACAGACAAAAGCTTTTTAGTAACACTTGGCGCTTCAGTATGAGCTGCTAGAATGGAGGTGGGCATATCCTCCCACAGCTGCCAAATGCTGTTTCAGCATCATCTAGCCCAAAGCATAGTGAGAGGAACATACAATGGTCTGTCAGGGATGTCGAGACAGGTGTGTAATGTACACCCTGACATCACTTCCGGGTGTGTTTACAGGTGCAACAGAGCCCAGGTCCGACCACACTCAGTCATGCTAATTTGCACCACTTAAATGCGGTGAAACTCACAAGACTAGGGAGTAAGACCCAAACTACATGCGCAACCAACAAACATATTCCCTGGAAACATCCAGCCAATAGACAGTTGACATCAGTGTGGTATTTTCCAATTACAAAGAAAATGCTGTCTGCATATGCTTCAATAAAATGTAAAAACAATTACTACATTGACTAATTAAAACGCATGCTCTATTTGTCAAACAGATGCAACAGGTTGGAGTCACAGTTTGCGCGTCGTTTTAGCGAAGTGTCTGCAGGGTGCTCCTTTCTCCCCATTGCATAGAGTATGCATTTGAGGGAGGATTGCACAAATAACGAGAAGAAAATGATTTATTAAGGTTATGTAATTTGCGACCATCAGTTATGTGTGGAAAATTCTCCAACTCTGTAAAGCAGTGGTAACATTTTTTTGCAAATGAGTTTTGCAAGAGCCACAAGGGATGTAGTGGCAAAAATAATATGTGGAATGTTGGACTGTATATAACTAGCAAATGTTAGAAAAAAAAGATTTAGCAATGAGGGTTAGTGATGTCGTGAGAACTGATACTGCAGGAATCAAGTCGATGCCAACATTCTGAGAATGGTACTGTAGATACAGTCAGGGCTCGAGACTACCGGCGTGCCATCGAGCCAGGGCCAAATGAAAATGTGTTTGGGACGCAAGTGAACTCTCAATTTCAACAAATCCGTGGTTCAATTGGCAGGACGAAAACTTGTTAACGTTAGCTGTTAACTAGTCTAGCACTAGCACAGTCCTCTACGGATTTTGATTTACATGATGCACTCAAGCGCTATTCGGTAAAAATTAGTATTGGGTTAAGGTCAATTATAATTGTGTTCAAATGTAAACTTGTAAAATTTAGTTTTGAGCAAGAAACGTTAATAAACACAGTTGTACGAAGGAGATGTTTTCACCATAGATTGTACGTAAGAAGTAGACATAGTCACCAGGACTGGTTTGTGGACTGCCGTTTTAAAGCCTCGATATTGTCTTTTGCTGCTCATCGAGAATGCCCCTCATGCTTGTGGATCGCTCATCTAAAAGAGCACATAGATAATCCCTGCAGTGCAGCTGTCTAGGGAGGAGCGACACCGGCGAGCTACCAGGGTTTGAAGCAGCTCTGTGCCTGAGTGGGTTCGGGAGAGGGAACGCTCTCCAGACAGGCCTGGTCTTAAAACGCTCTCGCAAGCACTCGCGTGAGCATCATCAGGTTTCCCTTCACAGGTCAAGCCATGAGGAGGTGCTTAAATCTGCTAGGTGCTCGACCTCCGCTCTACCAGCAGAGGGCGGCAGGTCAGACACACAACGTCAAATTCTGAATGCTTTTAAGAGTTTATCTCAGAGTACCATCTAGTGGGCTTGCCAAATTGTTAGATTCATTATTTGTTTTCTTGTTAATATTCAAAGCTAGTTCTATAAAAAGAACAATAAATCGAGATGCGTATTTTTAATGATCGGTTGCGTTTGAATGTCACCATGCTAATTATGATGCAAATACTTTTAATATTACGAGAGTACTACTTCTGTAGCCCGCCGTGTCTGACCCAGTTCCTGTGGGAGGTGTCCGGGAGGGCATATCTCAGATTAATTCCCCACCTTGCAGTCCATTGGACAGCATGGAAAAAACATTTCAAAAGCCTCAATTCAGTGCAGGCTGTAGACAGTAGGCTAACGCCCGTTACCCAGCAGAGAGTGGACCCAAAGACATGCCACCAGTAGAACAGGCAATAGCACCATGGACAGCACTAGCAGCAGCCCGTCTTTCTAAAACTGACCACCTGATTTTACACGTATTCAGTGCTGCTGCACATTGGACTCGTATGGGCGACACCTTGGCTATCCCTTTGGTGACCTTGCGAATTACAATGGGCGTAGATCAGAGCACCCATTTTTCACCAAACAGGACTAGACACATCCTTCTTTCTGAACTGGCCTATAATTGTAAAGTGGCAACCTGTAAATATTACTGTATGCAACCTTGATTTATAGCAACCTTAATTTAATCTCTATGCAAATGTCTCTGTCTGTCAAATCCAAAAGATTTCTTTTAATGACAGAGATAAAGGTGATCTTTGGCCTTGCTGCAAAGAAGAGAGGGTTTAATCTTAATAGAAATGGGCACCAGACATTTCAGTATGAACATAAGAGAGAAGAAAAAATGATTGTGTCTAAAAAGGTATTCATTGGTCAGTCACAACACGTAGTTATAACAATACACCTAAATCTGCATTCATGATTTTCTCTTTGTCAAGTACAACATTACTATATTAATACCATATGAAGTTCTTATGGTAAACGTGTTGTAAACAGTTGCCCATTTACTCATTCAGCAACGAGGCAACATTAGCTTCCATTTGGTGTTTCTGGCCATCTGGCCATTTAAGTTCAATACTCCTGACTCCTGAAGGAAATAGCTGGCTCCTAAGTGGCTAGTTTGTCCACCGTGTTCACCAGATAGTCGTCGCTAACTTTATCTGCCGTTTGGTGCTGGACAGGTAGTGTACATACATTTTATCAGAGCTTTTTTTGCTGCTTGCTGTGGCCAAAAACAACACTATGAGAGTGGTAACACAGAACCAGAACAGTGAAGTCGCAGGCAGTTAAACAAAAGAAAGAAAGAATTTTGCAAATTTTGTCCGTTGATGTAACAACCATAAAAAAACTATTTCTTAATTTGCTGTCAAAGTCTGTTCCATCTTTGAATAGTGTTTTCCTCCAGTTAGAATTGTTGGCGTCTGTCCCACATGCCATATGTTGGCTGTGATGCTAAGTGTTGTTTGCCAATTTAAAAGAGGGGGAAAGAAGAAATACTTTGGAGTGTTCAGGCTTTTCACTATGGGCAGAGGTCACTACGAAAGTGACCCGGAATCCCTCGTACTGACGCGAGTCGTTTAACATGTTAATAGTGTTTTATAAATTAGACGGCTTAATGTCGAAGGACCCTTTCAGTTTGGTCCTCGTGTCAACATTGCTGCTTGAAGCATCAAGTGTTTCTAAACCTCTCCGGTCTGTGTACACAAGTTTACCCCAAGCTTTTTCCTTCCTTCTCTTTACTCCTTACTATGCATGCGTCTCTCTCTGCGACGCTGTTCTGTGTGACACCGTTTGGGATTGTAAGCAACCTGATCGTCTGTTCCTTTCTGTGACAGCCCTGCGGCTCACCCATCAAAGGCTGTTTACTCCTGTTAATGTGCGCAGCACATCTGAGAACATGATGAGCAGTTATTACCACAGCTGCACTTAAGGCTCTGATGAAATCTTCCAACCATTATCCATCCGACTCATGGCCAATGTATAAATTTCCTACGAGTATTGTTCAATATACCTTTACTAAAACGTACCTGAGTCCTGCTGTGAAATCAGAAGAGCCTTACATGAGGTCTGAGGATGTTTATTGCGTATGATTTTTTTAAAATGCCAGTCATATGTTTGTACGCATAAATGTGCCACCATGTGAAGGAATGTTAAGAAACCACATGTATAGCTATCTAACCAAAACCTGCGTGCAATACGTATGAGATGTATCAACAATGGTGCAAGTTTATAAGTTATACGTTTTCTCATTTTGAGAAATGGGTGATGCTGACCGTCTACTGTGATGGTTCATTGTGATGTGTATGTATGACTGTTTGTTATGTATTGTGTGTGTGTGTGTGTGTGTGTGTGTGTGTGTGCGGCTGTTTGTGTGTGTGTGTGTGTGTGTGTGTGTGCGTGCGGCTGTTTGTGATGTGAGATTTTTTGTCGGTTTTACAATGGCCCAAAGTTCTGACAGTAAATTAGTTAGGGTCTTCAGCTAGTCCTGTTTTTGTCCTCTCAACCTTTTTGTGGCTGCTCTCATTGCACATGCTGTAGTCAGTGTTTTAACGATAACTGCATTTATTAACAGATGTTTTGAGTTTTATTTAAAAATAATCAAATCATCAAAAATTAGAATGTCGAGGTTAAATTTGAGGATTCAATTTTATCTGGTAAATTGAATAAAACAGCTGAAGTTAAATTAATTGAGTGAACATATCCAGTCACAATATAGTGTATATCTATTACCAGTCAATAGAAACCTAACATTTGGAGTTGACTTCCAACCTGTTGAATAAACATTATTCACTGACTTTAAAGCCTCAAGTTTTGTCTGCCAAAATCCAAATCATGTCTCTATAAAAGAGGGATGTCTGTACTAATTATGGAGTTTTAACATCCAGAAATCTTCCATCCAGAGTCTTCTGAAGTGAACCTTCTGATATGCAAATATAACCAGCTGAACACAATCAAATTGAACACCTGATTATTTGAGTGATAAGACACACATATTATTATAGTAAGTCTTTTAGCAAACGATGGAATACGTAACTGCCCTATTGTTGCAACAACAGCTATTACCTTAATTAAAACACATATTTTGGTGTTATAGCCTATCATTTATCTGATTTAAGTAATTTTACTGCAAAAAAAAAGGAGGAAGACACCCTTACTATTTTATTTCCATTGAACTTTCATTTTTGGTCTATTCTTATTTCATACTTTACATTTAGCTAAGAATTGGTGTAGTTTCTTCCTACTGTCACTTTTTACACTGGGTTTATTCAGTTGCTGCACACAATTAAGTGGACAGGGGACATTATGATGTCACGGTTATCCTGGCCAAAATAAATTAACAATAACAATATTATGCGATAATCATGAAAATGTGCTTAAAACTCTTAAAATGACCAAAACAAAAAGCAATCACTTTACCTTACAATTTGTTAAGAAACCTTTTTTTGATTCCAGGGGACACACCTCTTTTTGTAGAGAAAATCATTTTATTGTGATAAACAAACAATCAAATTAAATAAGGTAAAAACAAGTCTCCATGCATGAATGAAGGATACTATTTTTATTATTGTGATTCTGATCTTTCTTACATGATAACTCCTGTACTTTTATATTATCCAGCTTTTTTCTAAATGTCCAAAAAATGTATAGACTGCCAGTATTTTCTCTTTCCTTCTTATTTTGCTGTGTTTGTTTCTGGGCATCAGCCTTTGGGCAGTGGGTGTGAATCCCCCAGCCAATAGCAGTGCGCAGGTGAGGACTTAATCACAGCATAGCGACCAGGTCACATCGCTGGCTCCGTCTCTCTTCTGCTCGCTCTGTCTGTGCCATGGATTTGTGTGTCTGTATGACCCAGAGTGGGGTGACACACACACACACACACACACACACAGACACAGACAGACACAAACGAGAGTCGAGCTGACAGGGTGAAGGGTTCGCGTTATAGAATCCGGCAATGTAACACCTTCGGTGCAGGGTTGTGTGCAGGTGTGAGTTGTGCTGTAGAACATAACCACAGTGAAACAATCAACACCTCTCTCTCTCTCTCTCTCTCTCTCTCTCTCTCTCTCTCTCTCTCACTCACTCACTCACTCACTCACTCACTCACTCACTCACTCACTCACTCACTCACTCACTCACTCACTCACTCACTCACTCACTCTCTCTCTCTCTCTCACACTCTCTCTCTCTCTGTCTCTCATGATAGCGGGAGCTAGACAGCTTTTTCAAGTCACTTATGTTGTCCTATCCCTTTAAGTGACTGTGTGAAACAGTAACATTTGCTGGCGTATTGTGGTTTCTGCTGGTCTAAAATACACAGGCATTTCCATTTTGTGTTTGACCTCGAAAAGTTGATGTTTAAGGTTTCTTCATGATAGCAGCATGTAGCTCATCTTGGCTCAGCTCTGGTCTCTTATCTTTTTTCTGCAGGGAATTAGCTATTATCTTAAACTTGACATATGTCACAAAATGTACCTTTTGTCAGATATGACACTCCCTAGCAATGTCTATGACTCAACATAAAAATACAATTCCACATTTAACAATACACCATTATTTACTGTGTATATCTAAAAAAAATTGAAGTGTTCATCCCAAGTATAAAGTTTAGCCTGATGTTGCTATTACTGCCCAAAACTAAAGGAATCATCCTCAGGGGATCATGAATATTCACAGCAAACTTCAATGTTGTGACTGCCAGAATGCAGCCGTGTGTGGTGCTTGGCAATGAAATGCACCCACAAGGAGGCCACACACTCCCACAGAGCCCTGTTTTTCAGCTAAACTGTTTTATGAGTGGTTTAATTTTTATACACTATGTTAATGACATTTCCTGTTTTTAAAAACAATGTAACTGTCTTTGTCTGATGCAATGTGAATATTTCTGCTGATATACAGTACATACAGTTCATGTGTCTGTATGTCTTAAACACAGCAGTATTTGAGGAGTGAAAAAACTAGTAATTCTGTATAGTACATTTTTTTTTAGTAATGACAATACTGTCTTTTTTTTTTTTTTTCAACCTTTTCGATGTGCTGCGTTCAGGTGGAGCGGATCGTGGACAAGAGGCGGAACAAGAAGGGTAAGTGGGAGTACCTGATAAGGTGGAAAGGTTATGGAAGTAAGGAAGACACATGGGAGCCAGAGCACCACCTACTGCACTGCGAGGAATTCATTGACCAGTTCAACAGCTTGAGACTGCACCCACACAAACGGCACAAGGTTCCAAAAAACCGTCAAGAGCTCCTCATCACCAGCCAGCCAGCTGTTACAGAAAACTCCAGAGCTCGTTCTGAGGCCCGAAAGAAGAAAAAGACTTGTGGCCCGGCTGTTGGAGTGAGAGTAGGAACTGTTCTCGGGATTGGAAGTGGAGGGTCAGCACCCACTCAGAAGCAGAGGAAGGTGGGTGTTGGACCTGGGAAACATGCTTTAGGGGACAGAATCAAAGTCATGACGTATAAGGCTCCTCCACCGGGAGAGCCTCACTTTGTTCCTCCAGTGAGGGTTCCTCATAACGGACTCCAGAATGGAGGGATGGATCCTCTCATGTACAGGACAGCAGCAAGGTCCCATAAACTGTCCTCTGACAGAGTGGATAGAGAACTAGGAGGCATGGATACCACTGGACAGAAGTTCACCGCTGAGCTAGGTAAGTTGTAAGAAAACTTAAATGAAATGACAAATACAGCTGGATTGTTTTGACAGATATTGACATTTTCATCTGATGGTTCATATTTGATAAAGACAATATAATAACATTATAGCGAGCCAAAGTGAACCCCAAACTCCTAAGTTGTCTTCCCAAATTAAGACAATTTCATTTAGAAGTTCATTAATATTTGTAATAATGCAAATAACTACTATTCAAGCTTTGGAACAAAACCTTACTCAACAGTCAAGTAGTTTACTCCACATGTTTAGATAAGGATGATCATTTAAGCTATCTTCTTTTGTATTTAGTCAATATTTGTATTTTAGCAGCCTTTAACAGACACCATCTCCCATAACCATCACAAATTTAAATGAGTGCAATTACAGTACAGGAAAGTGGTAAATGCAACAGTAACACAAGTAGAGAGGAGTCATAAAGTCATCAAACTGACTCATTAGTGTCAGTTACACAGTAATATTTAACCTAAAGTGTGTTAACGTGAGCCACCTTAAGCTACTGCTATAGCTACATACCAGACCACGTCAAGCTGTAGCGGCAAAATATGCGAGTGTACTGAGTTGAACAAGGTTGTGTGTTTGTTTTGTTTTGTTTTCCTGAATAATTCAACTTTTCCTTTCTAAGAGAACATGTTTTTCTTCTTTTAAAAGTGACATAGTCTCCCTTTTAAAGGCCCTGGCTTGACAAAAGAGGCGTGTCTAATGTCCACGATTAGTTCATTTCTGTAATAACAGCATGACAGAGATGACTGAATGGGGTAGTTTGTAGACATCAGAGATTACAGTTAAAACACTGATAAAATGACATAGGCGTTGACAAAATGACATAAGAAGAGAGTGTTGGTGGATATTCAAAAACCATGCTACAATGACGTAAATACCCTGGTTTAGTATTGCAGGTAAATTTTCATAGGTGTTGAAGTTTTTTTGCATTCTCATGAAGTAATCATTTAACTTTGTTAAAATCCCAAAGATTTCAATTTCAAATAGCAACTGCTGTAGTTGCCAATTTGTCTTTAGGAAATGGAAAGTAAACACCAGTAATTACCATTACAGAAAAATATTTTTTATTTTTAATGTGGACTTAAATTTAGTAAATAAAGAACTGTGAATTGTGAAGATATGAGGGGGTCATTTTACGATTATAACAGAACAATTGCCAGTGCCCTCCCAGTCTAATTTCATAACTGAATCTCTACCATCTTCTAACATCATTTCAATCTATGTAATGGTGACAATGGTTTCTAAATTACCTAAAATACATCTTTGGCCTGTCTGTACTGCAATATATTGTTGCTTATTAGCTGTCATACATGTTTAGGCACATCTTGATATATCTGGGATAAGCTAAAAACCATGCAGATGTACCGGCTCCTTCCAAATGGAAAATGTAGTGGAGGGTGGATTTCTATATGGATATGAATGATGCAGTTACTGAAAAGTTCCTCATATATATAAGGCAGGTACATACATAGACATTTTAAAAGAAATTTCGATTTCCATGACTATTTCATGATAGATAAATTCAGTATTTATGCAGGCACACTTTTATAGAGACTTGTGCTGACACGCTCTTAAAGCTTCTACTATGGTTCTTTACTACAGGAGCAGCTGATAACACCTTTAAATTTATCTTCTGGGTCACAGTCCATGGCCTGCACCACTATAGTTAATCATTACATGCCTTGTAGAAAAGTCATTCACGGCTTGTTTAGCAGAAAAATCCAGATCATTTTTATTCATATCCGAATCACAATACACCCTCAGTGGTAAAATGAATATGGAGTTTGTCCATAATACCCGTTAAAGGAATGTTTTGTCCTATTGGTGCCAGGTACCTTTTACTGTTCTTTTTAGATACAGAGAGTGTGTATATTGGTATGAATTACTGTATGTGTTTATGATGCTCTCTCTATGATTTTTAGTTATGCTGTTTGTTATTGACCATCTCCCATAAACCTCAGTCATGTTATTAAATGTTTTCAACTTATGGTCAGAATGTGAAGTTGAAAATAGAAAATGTCCTCTAAAGTTCTCTAAAGAGTCCGTCGGATGTGCACTCATTTCAAAGCACCACAACTTGATTGTGAGACCTCATCTTCTCAACGGGAGAACATTAGGACTATCAACCTAACATAATCGCTATTGGTCTGGCAGCCATTATGGATCCTAATTGCATAATCTTTGAAAGACTACCTGCTCACCTCATTCAGCACCCTCAGCTCCACCCATTAATCTGCTGCACTGGGAGAGGGTGTTTCTGTGATTGTCGACTGCAGCAAAATGTGCACACACAAGGTCATACAATTTTATTTATTTTTTGCAATGGATTGTAAGAAAAGGAGTGCTATATATATTTGCTTGCATCGCAGCAACAAGCAGGTGTCATTCTCGACGCCGATTTAATTGACTTTTGTTCATGAAACATTCCCTTCAAATGTCTCTCACCACAGAAAAATAATTTCAATCACCTAAGGGGGATATCAATTCATCCTGGCATCATACCATTACCTTTCAATACACTTTGGAAGCGCACACATGGATGTTGCAAATGTCAGTCATTTTACAACAATAATTGAGATGCTGCAATCTCCGTGACAATCATCTAGCTAATGGTAGCACTCTGCACCAATTTCCAAAAGCGCCTCTTAATTGACCATAAATTTAAAGCATGGTGTTGTCACGTGTCTGGAGCACTGTCAGTGAGACCGAAGCCACAGCCTCTTGTCCTACAGCCATTAGACATCACTGTTGCCAGTAAAAGCGCCATCTATCCAGGCGGATCTGTTCATGGTCTTCTTTTGTAGAATTTAATTGAAACAGACTCTTCATCTGAAATTCACTTTTATAATAAATGTTGTAATGCGGAGTCAAACTCCAGATATTTCTGTTTGTTAGAGGAACTAACCCAGATTTATTAAGTTTAACTGGAATTTTAAATTATTATATGTTGTGTTTGGGTTTGAGAAAGAGGGATGATAGATTGCAGACTTTTTTTATTGAGAATTTGAACATCTAATTACAATTTTTCATATCTTCAGCTTTAATACCATTACTTGTTTCTGTAATACCAAACAAGAATACGACCTGTTTTTTTCTCAGTTAGTTTGCTATTGCTGTTTCCATCAGTGACGAACCTTAAAAGTCAAGTTCTACTGATTTTTGAAGGGTCGACTAAAGCTTCACTGCATTATTCATTTTGAAATCACTCATGGTTTAAAAACATGGACTGAGGCTCCCGTTGAGGGCTTTTTGTGAGTTTAAAGTCGCCACTGACTTTTCAGACCCACCTTTTGTGTTAAAACCCCCAGCTTTTGTATTAGTATTCTCATAATTGACGTTGTTAGAACTGTTTATAAAAAAAGGCATCACATCACTTGCTCTGGTTAGAAAAACTGTGATTGTGTTCCTGAGTGATGAATAGCTTATTTTGGGTCTTTTTTCCCTACTACTGCATTGTTCTATCTTAGATAAAAGACTCACACACTACTTAACTCACGGTTCTTCAGTCTTTCATCCATTCAGCTGATGATAGTGCAGACCTGAGATTGGGTTACTCAGCTCTCACAGTAAGCTTTTTTTGAATGTAGGTGAATCACAATAGTTTTTGGATTCATGATGGTCCTCTAGAGATTGCATCGTACCCATCAGTTAAGGTTTCTCTGTGAAAAGGCCTGAAAATGATGAAAAGTAATGACTTTAAATGTGAAAGTTTCACAAAACAGCAAAAATTAATTCAGCTCTATATGTGGTATCCAAGCTTGAAATATTAATGCAATCAACAAAAGTCTAAATTTAACAAATCCCGCAGTTACAGCTCAGATGGCATGCAGAGAAAATACTGTCGCATGACTCAGAAATAAGTGATTGCTATCTTAGTAAATTAGTGATATGCCTGCCAGCTGTAAATGTCCTAAGAAAAGTAAATTTAACATGGAAGATAACTATCAAATTCAAAATAGTCAACATCCCTGACAAAACAACAGACAACTGAATTCCTACAAACAACAGTGTACACTTTGTGTGCATGTACATATATCTGACCCCATTCAAAGTTTATTTTAATGATGAATTTTAGTTGCAAATGAAAGATCCAAACTTCATGTTTTTCTAATAAGTTCAGAAGTTCTGATTATGTTTTAGTAAACAAGTCGCATATGTTTCATGCTGCAATAACGTCACAAATTTTTAAAATGTTATCAAGGAATATCTTCGAATGTATTCATTGCAAAAACAGTATGCAGTAGTTTTAATTCCAACCTTACCCTAACCAACCTAGGTTTAAAAATATAAAACATTTTCCACACAGTTTTTTTTAAATTAATATTTCAGACAATGTTTCTGCCATGGGGGAGTGTTAATTTTCAACTCCAATAGCAGGTGTCTAATAGCTACACACGTCTGAAAAGACTCATTGACCTGTGTTGTCACGCCCCCTGTGTCAGGCTCCCCTCTGGCCAATGGCAAGATGCATCTACACAGCTCAGTAAAGCGGAAGTTGGCCGAGGAGAAAGGCTACGTGTTCGACAAGCGGCTCAGGTACAACGTGCGGCAAAATGAGAGCAACTGTCGATTTCGAGACATCGTGGTCAGGAAGGAGGAGGGCTTCACGCACGTCCTGCTCTCCAGCCAGACGACAGACAACAACGCTCTGACACCAGAGGTGAGATCCGGAATGTACGTTTGTCCTCTATGTTTTTGTGTTTCTCTGGTATGCATCTATGTATCAAGTGTATGCATCATTGCCATGGAGCTCGGTTTGGGAAATGTAAATGAGAAAGGTTTCTTCATTGAGTGTTCTAGATATGCCCTGGAGCTGTGCACTTACTCCCCGACTGCTCCAGGGAAGCTTTTCAAGAGCCGACTTTTGAAAACTGTGGTTTTATTTGACAGCTGCCAGGTGTGAATATGTTGCGCTGCATGAATCTTACACCGGGCATTGTTTAAAAAGAGCGCGTGTACTCTGCAAAAGAAGGTTAGGAAATAGCTCCTGGGCTCTGTCCTTAATACTGACACAGAATTTCCTCAAAACTAGCAGAGTAATTAGGGGTACATATAATCCAGCATTATGCCATCTGGTGGTATTTCAGCAATTATGTCATTTGAACTAGAGAATAAATGATGCAGAAGCTTCATAGAGGAGAGCATTGTGTAATTATTCTTTAAGAAAACTGGAGACCCTAGAACTGGCCAGATTTTCAATAATTTCCACTGCTTGCTATGCAAGGGATTGCAATTTTGAAGCCAGTTTTTCTGTTTTGTCTAATTAGCATGAGATCTTTTGGTTCAAACTGGTAGTTAGCAACAAGATATAGTGATCGCTGCCAGAGAAGAACGGAGAATCATGAAAATGTAATGTATTTAACATGGTAAAAAAGAGACCCAAATAATTTGACCATTTGTTTGCTCTACTTTTACAATGTTGTCCAGATACTTCAATACAAATGCAGCTGTAAAAAAAAAAGATTCATTTTGCTTTTGCAATGATAAAATGTCATAAGGACTGAAAACAAATGTTCATGCTTGATAAAATGTTGACGTACAAAAAGCTTTAAGTAAATTATTGATAGATTGCTGATTTATCATTACATTGAACACATGTAGATTGGGCTTTGCAATATATCTATATTATTTGGATATAGTGATGTGAGACTAGATACCATCTTAGATGTTGGATATCTTAGTATTGTAATAGTACTGATGATTATTTATCAAACATCTCATTTTGTAAACAGTTTGTGAAAGCACCAATGGACAACCCTACAATATTGTTGCAACATCAATATCGAGGTATAATATCATGATATTTGATTTTCTCCAAATCGCTTAGCCGTACATGTAAACATGATCTTTCTATTTTTAGATTAGGTCTGATGGTGGACCAGCTGACTTTTCTCTGCAGGCATTTAGGGTGTGTAATGTTGGGTTCTGGCAGGAGCGGGTTTGTTTAATATTATGTATGAAAATGTTATTATTGATATTTATACAATTATTAATATCAATAGGAATATTAACATAGATTAATAATAACGGGTCACCATCCTTGGATCAGGAACTAATAACCAAACTGTGGCTTAAGTCTCAAAATTAGTGTTCACTCAAAATGTCAGTAGTGAAAGTACGAGTCCACATTCAGAGTGAACAGTGACGGTTTGAATCCAAGCACTGACTATAACAACACATATGCACAAAATAATCACAGGAAACTGCTCTTTAAAACTATTACAGAGTTTATTTATCTCTAACATTACTGATCAAAAATAAATTGTATTATAAATCAACAAGGGCTGCACATCACCTCACAGCAAGAGGGGCCCGGGTTCGATTCCCGATCCCGCACGGTCCTTCTGTGTGGAGTTAGCACGTTCTCCCCGTGGGTTCCCTCCGGGTTCTCCGGCTTCCTCCCACATTCCAAAGACATGCAGCTGAGGTTAATTGGAGACTCTAAATTGCCCGACGGTGTGAATGTGAGTGTGAATGGTTGTCTGCCTCTATATGTGTCCTGTGATAAACTGGCGACCTGTCGCCCAATGTCAGCTGGGATCGGCTCCAGCGCCTCCGCAACCCTGATTTAGGACAAGCGGTTTGGATAATGGAATGGAATAAATCCACAAACTTCTATTATACAATTACAAGCATACAACCTAAAGCAGCAAGTGTGCGTGCGTGCGTGCGTGCGTGCGTGCGTGCGTGCGTGCGTGCGTGCGTGCGTGTGCGAAAAAGAGAGAGAGCAAGATGGCAGACGTAGTCATGTAAGTGATTACGTCATGCAAGACTTAACAATGGCAGCAGGGTTAAATAATTGTGGGCGCACTTACACGCCACGTGTGTATGAAATAAGCATAATGCCGTATATGTGTGTGTGCACGTGTGTGTGGGTTAGTTTGAAAAGGAGAAGAAAAAGAAGAAGAAGAAAGCACTCAAAACAAGGCAGATCCTCACCGCAGCAGTAAAGTACAGTAACCGTAAATTTATCACACAGGAACCCGTCTGGCGAACTCCGATTCGGCTGCTGATCGTTTAACTGATAAAATCTTTTACACGGGGTGGCGGATTTAAAGACAACAAAGCTCAGCAGCATGGAACAACACTATCACAGCAGCAACAAGCACACCAGTTATGTTACACAACACTGAACGGGACTCGGCGGTTCGTAATATATAATACACGGTAAATAGTGCAGTTAACTTAACTAAAACAAACAAACACGGTTACAAAACACACTATGACCGATCTCTGTCCAGACAAAAGCCTCTTACTTGAGATCACTTCGTAGTGGTTGGTGTGTTTCTTGGGACTTGTTCGGAGGAATTTCTCCTGCCTAGGACCAGGGACCATGGCGGTGCTCTGTCTGCTGGTCAAGCGGCGAGCTGATCCCTGTAGTTTGCCGCTACAGAGATCTATGGTAGTGGGGATCTGCTTCTTCAGACTTGTTTGCCAAAATTTCTCCTGCTTAGAACCGGAGGCCATATGGCTCCGACGGCGGGTTAAGTGGCAAGTTTATTCTCATCTGGCAGCGGAGAAAACAACGAACTTTGACTTGAAGAATCCAGAAATCCCGGGATCTTCCCTCTGCAGGTTAAAGTGGGGGAGCACGGGGCAAGTTGTCCGTTTCTCTTTCAGGATCCAAGAACAGCTGTTGTTCGACCAGCTAATTTAGGACTATTACCTAGGTTTTTTTTCTTTAAAGGCACCAACGGTTTTTAACCCTCTTTTAGCAACTTGAGTCGCATGGACGGCACAGGGTGAAGGTATGCGGCGGTCTAAACGGCCTCGGTAGCGTCGGTCTATACGGCCTCGGTAGCGTCAGTCTATACGGCCTCGGTAGCGGCGGTCTATATGGTCTTGGTACCGTCGGTCTATACGGCCTCGGTAGCGGCGGTCTATACGGCCTCGGTAGCGGCGGTCTATACGGCCTTGGTAGCGTCATGGCTGTGTCACAAGGACTGCCTGGGGTTCCCGTGGCTCTCGTCTAATGAGGCACAGGTGTTGTGGTTTGAACCAAATCTCACACATAGGTGAGATTTTAACACGGTTCCACAGTTACGGCTTTCAATTTTACATGCAGACCTCGCTCTTTGTTCCACCCACATAGGGAAGTCCCAAAAGTAATCTACAAGCTGTGCTCATCGGCTTTCGACATGTTTTCTCCGTCTCCTCAGCAATCTGTCGATCACCTGCTAACTCCATATCAATCAAAGATTTAGTGGCAGAACAAACTGTACATTCTTTATTCAGGAGTTGTGCTGTGATTTATTCTAATCTGTCACAGTGATGGACAGGGAGGTACGACTTCTATCAAAGCCTATCATTTTAACATGGGCTCTAACACTATTCCTGTTTTGGAGTGTTTATGTGTAGATGGCCACTGTCACAACGTGCTGCTTTTAGATGAGCCATTCTCAGTGAAGAGGTTAAAAAAATGTCTGCAACATGGAATGTGGTTGAACGGCTCTCTGCTCTGATGCTGTAGCTTCTTGCATTGTGACGATCCACCTGTAGAGGCTGCAGGAAACTACCAGCCTGTGATTGGTTGCTCATTTCCACACTCCAATCAACAACAAGCTGCTCCATTAAAATTTCCCCTGGAAGTGTTCAGTCACTTGCTTTCACAGTTCAGTAGAGGCTTTCTCCAGTCTGTTTTCTTTTGGATGCTTTTATAGTAACTATTGCAACATTTTGTATTATTCTGTTTAATTTGATAAAGATATGATTTGTGAATTATGACTTTTTAACGATCAACATCTCTTTATGTTGCATTTCCTCTGCACTGAGTGCTGTTGACCCTGCAAAGTGGAGAGGTCATATGTCATTCAGGCCTGATATTTACAATTTACTTTGCTGATTTAATAATTAAGCATGTCATAAAGAAAACTCGAGTTTGTAAATTTCGTACATATTTGAAAATGTATTCTATTCCGAGTTGACATTTAGAAAACATTAGTTTGTTTCATACAGATTCCTTTGAGGTCTTTGAGTAGTGAGTTAAGCCACGGATAATGGTATATGTCATAATCATCCACCTCTGGATCATAAATCTAAGTAAACAGGATTTTCCTCCCCTCAGATTGCAGGATGTGTCTTAGATCTTCCGTAGAGGGTGGCTCTTGCTTTGATACAGTGACGTGTGCACGGCAGGCTGTACTTCACAGGCACTGAAGTGGCCTAAACTGTGTCTGTGTGTGTGCACGTGTGTGTACTTTCATGTGTGACAGTAAGCCCCGTAAGCTGTGGGCTTATCAAACAGCTCTGATAGCTCCCTCTCTGTCGCTCAGACTTTGAAGCTACAGGAACAAGAGAGTCTGCCGATGTGCCTACTGAATGGCTTTCCAAAATCTTCAAAAATATCCCTAAACATTTTTTATCCAAACACTCACTGCCCTGAGCTCTTAACTGGTCCCCTTTCTGTCACCTTTACCGGCTTAACACACATTCCTCTGTTGTATGACTTTCTGATAATTCTAGCAAGCAACACAATGACTACAATAACCTGCCATCATATTTTGGCATATGAGTGAACAGAGAAGTATTTGACTATTTATTTTATAGGGAAATGATCTAAATCAAATTGGAAATTGCTTAGATCTCTCTGAGACTACTTGACTGTGTCCTAAATCATTCCCCATTCACTGTGTAGTGCATCATATTCACTATATGCTATTTTATTTAAGCATCTCCGTGGCACTCTGCTGCTCTCTAGAGTAAACTACTGTCTGTTCTATAGGGAGCAGTGAACGAGGGAGTAGTTAAGGGCATAGCACCAGAGAAAGGCAAGCTATTTATGCTTGGAGAAATAAAACAAATACATTAATTAGCTTACAATATAAAAAGGCTGAAACTGAAACAAAAAATAATAATCTGTTGGACCTTCAAATAAAGAACCAAACACAAAAGAAAACATGATTGATTGACTTATACCCACTCCTTAAGGTGGTGATTTCATTTCTAGGGAGCTGATGCTTTCTGTAACAAGTCTCTTTGTTGTGGATACCACCTTTTTGTTTGTCGATGAATGTCCTCGAGGCATCTGCTCACTGCGCACCAATGTCACTTTGACTGCTCTCGTATTCCTCTCCGTTTCACAGACTGGAACCAGCATCTGCCCATCTCTGCTTCTTGTATCTGAGCAGGGTTTTTAATTCACCTCACTAGAATAATGTCACTCTTAGTCACACACATCACATCCAGTTAAAGCTGGGGACAGATTATGTGCTTTGTGAGACATATAGAATTAAATTCACTTTATGGTTGAATGGTTAATTTGGTTCAAGGGTGATAATCTGATTTAAAATGCAGCAAGAGTTGGGGCAGATTGACTGTAGATGGGGATGTGGTGGTGTGGGTTTCCAGACTTCTTATCAGGTCGGCTGTCTGTGTGGGTTTGCTCTTCTTCCTTCACATGAGACGCACTGCTGAATTATCTGCACAGAATGCTATTTTGTTTAGGTATCAGACTGCAAGTGCTGGCCATTGATTGATTTCCTTTGCTATTTCTTTGATTATTTCCTAAGAATGAATTAAGAGAAAAAGTAATTGGAGTCATATATTGCATCTGATGAACAACTTTTCTTACTTACTCCAATTGGTCTCACGCTACAGCTAATTGCCTCAATCATGTCAAATAAACATCTCATCCGCAGTTAAAGCTGCTCAGAAAGTAACATTAACATGCTAGAAACAAAGTCACCACCAAAATCTAACTTTAAAATGATGGTGTGTGTGTGTGTGTGTGTGTGTGTGTGTGTGTGTGTGTGTGTGTGTATATATATATATATATATATATATATATATATATATATATATATATATATATACATATATATTACACACACACACACACACACAATATCATCATTCACTACACATATACATATATATACACACACACACACACACCATCATTTTAAAAGTTAGATTTGTGGTAATTTTGTTTCTATGTTAATGTTACTCTGACAGCTTAACTTGATGAGATGTTATTTGAATGTGTGTGTGTGTGTGTGTGTATATATATATATGTGTATGTATATATATATATATATATATATATATATGTGTGTGTGTGTGTATATATATATATATATATATATATATATATATATACTTTACCAACATTGTTTTCTTAAGCATTAAGAAAAGGTTCGTCATTATTTCTAGTACTGTCTGGGAATTTGCTTTTGAGTGGATGTCAAGCCTTATTTCAAGAGTTGAATATCGATATATATATATAATCTTTTCTAAATTTGTCTTCATGTGTAAGGCGAGTTTAGAATATAATATGCATCTCCTCCTATTTCTTTTCAGATCATGAAGGAAGTGTGTCGAGCCCTGGGTAATGCAGCTGCTGATGACAGTAAATTATTATTGCTCAGCTCCGTAGGGACTATTTTCTGTAGTGGCCTGGAGCCCTCGTACCTGATTGGCCGTCTGTCCACTGACCGCAGAAAAGAGAGCAGCCGCATCGCAGATGCCGTACGGTAAAAAAAATCTCTCCGCTATGAACATTGACTCTCTTTTCACTTGCCATTAGACCTGATAGAGTTGGTACTGATTGTTCTGTGGCCCCTTTAGGGAGTTTGTGTTGGCATTCATCCACTTCAAGAAACCCATTGTGGCGGCAATAAACGGACCTGCTCTGGGCTTAGGGGCCTCCATCCTGCCCCTGTGTGATGTGGTGTGGGCTAGTGAGAGGGCCTGGTTCCAAACTCCATGTGCAGCCCTCCATCTCACCCCCTCTGGATGCTCCTCTTACACCTTCCCCCAGATCCTGGGCGTAGCTCTGGTGGGTCACAGCAATATCAAGGCCTCTGGCAAACTCCGTTTTATCTAATTAGATTATTTCGATAACCACCTGATTAGCCTGTATTAGTTTACCCCAATCAAACATTTGGATTGCATGCCATATTGAAATCACCCTCCTGTGCCCAATGACAGGCCAACGAGATGTTGTTCTGTGGAAGAAAACTCACAGCGCAAGAAGCATGCAGTCGAGGTCTGGTGTCACAGGTCTTCTGGCCGACCACATTTAACCAAGAAGTGATGCTGCGTGTGAAGGAGATGGCCTCATGCAATGCAGTGGTACGTCCTGATTTACATGATCCAGAGGGCAAAGTTTATTTGTTTTTGTTTATGTAACCAAATGACCCTCACTCCCTTCTGTGTGTGTTTTTTTTAACAAGGTTTTGGAAGAATCCAAATGCCTGGTGAGGAGTATCCTCATGTCAGTCCTGGAGGAAGTGAATGAGAAAGAGTGTCAGATGCTGAAGCAGCTGTGGTGTTCAACCAAAGGACTCGAGGCTCTCTTCAGTTACCTGCAGAACAAGGCGTATGAGAAGTGATCATCCACCCCCAGAAAACTGAATCGATGTGGGACAAAGGTTATCTACAGAGAAACATCCAGGGTGACAACGGCGTGATCTCATACTGAAGGAACAGTTGCATTAATGGTCTTTGTTTCGATCCGTCGGCAGAGGGCATTCTCTGGCGTTCTGTTTGCTTCCACGTCTACCATCAACAACTTCATTATCTCCTTCCTTTGTCATCAACTTGTGTTTCATATTTATTGGAAACCAGAACTGTCCAGATGTTTATTCTCTAGGAGTCTAAGAGCAAAGGGCCAAATGTGCATTGCTTAAATAAACACTGACGGAGGTTCTTCAGGGAGGTACAGTGTGTTTCTGTACATAGGCGACTTAGGTGTTTCTGTACATTTTTTTCAGAAGGTATGAAATCAATGTATGTCTGATAGCATTTGATAATATACATTAATATATATTTATTTCAAGTGTGCAAAAGAGTAACTTTTTGAATATAAGGGTTTTCTTTACTTGCTTTTTGCTTTGAGCTGAAGTGTAAATCAAAGTTTGCATGAGGACACATTCCACCCTCTGCATGGACAGAAGGAAACTGGCCACAGATGCTCATTCAAGCTCATTCAAGCTCATTCAAGCTCATTCAAGCTCATTCAAGCTCACTCATATCGGTGGATCACATTCAGTGACAGTGAAATTTCATGAAATACTGGATAATTGAAAGAAAATGTAAGCTCTTTTTCATCACACGATTCGTTGTTCAAACTTTCAAAGTCTTTATTGCACATGACAGACATCTTGTTTGCCAGTAAACTTGTCGTCATTATCATAATCACCATAAATTTGCTTCCGTTATATGAAACCAAGATTAATGCTCATGTACTAATGAGACCGTCTGGTGATCAGTGCATAGGTGTATAACATATCCTCCTCCTGTTGTCAACATCCTTCTGTCTTTAGTTATCAACTTCAACAAAAAACACAAGAGTTTGATTAATCTTTTATTCATACAAATTAAACATAATTTAGGTTAGGACTTTTCTTTCCAGGGAGACTCGTTTGAATAGAAATGCAAATCAGAACGCTGAGTGGAAATGGAGAACACTGGAAGCCTCATGGGAATGCTCGCGCTAAATATACAATTGTGTCCATTCTTAATCAAATGGAATTTTGGGTTGAGTACAAAATTACTTTAGCTGATTCAATTAAGGTTTGACGCGTATGACATGGAAGGGTTAGTAATGGATTTCATCCCATATAGTTTCAGCTACATCTAGTAGCTGTACATGCAGCACTGTGGCGTTTCATATATGTTTAACATGGCTTCTAGTTATCATTGCAGATAGTTATTGTGTGAAATGCGTGATCATCATGTGGATATTACCTGACCGTTATTTTCTTAGTTGTGATTTTTTTTTTTTTTTTTAGAGCACTCAAAAGTGATGATAATTGCTTGGTCTTCAAGTTAATCACATTGTGACTACACTAATTATCAGTGTTCTATATTGTGGAAATGCAACAGTCCAGTCGTGTAGCTGGAGACAACTTTGTCCTTATCTGCATGTGATGAGTCAAGATTTCGAGAAATTGTGTACTGCAATGTGCATTATTATATGTAGGGATCTATTTTTTTTACCCCGACAAAATGTAGGTCTGTGAAAATTGTTTTGTAAAAATCAGAAGATATTTGTCCATTTTTGCAGTGGTACACATGCAGCACAGAATAATATATAATGTAGACTCTGATGTGTTACTAATAGCATGTAACATACTGTACATATAAATGTGTTGCCTGCCTGAATACCAGGGTATGTTTTGTATAAACATTGTAAGTATTGTTAGAAATGGTGCAGTGTATTTTTGTATTTATTAGAGATAACTGTTTGGATGTGCAGTGCCACGTGGTTTCCTTTGCTCCAGAAGCCCCCCTGCTCTCTCATAAAGATTTTGATGGACAAAATGGGTCAGATAATTTATACTTGTATGATTTCAAAACCCAAATGTGTCAACACTCGTGTCACTTGAATGTTTACCTTGTCATTTGACATTTTTAGATAAAGTATTTTGTTTTAAATTCTCAAAACCATGTCAGATCGTTTAACATATAATATTGTATTTTACTAAGCTTTAGAAGTTGAACAGATGATCAATGAAATGTTCGTTATTGTATTTCAGAATTGACCCATTTCAAGCATATTGGATCATTAATGCTCCATCGGGTTGTTTAATGATTTTCTGTCATTCGTTTTATTTAAAATGTCATTTTAAAAAAAGAGCCCACATTCACTTAAGTTTATGAAAAATAAAATAACTTGTTGCATTTTAGTGCACTTAAAGTTGTCATTTATCCTAACTTGCCAGATCTATAATCATCTGAAGAAACTAACGGGCAGTTTGGTGACCAAAGACTATAGGTTTAAATAATCTCTCAGTAGTTGTTGGGATTTTTTTTTTTTTCTTTTACAAGAGGGGTCTCTACATTCGCTTCTTCAACTATATTCCTTTTGTGTTGGTAAATAACACTTAACACCGCCTCCAGCTTGGCTTTAGGATCCCAAGAAGAGGCGAGAATGACCTGTCCAATGTGGCCACAGAATGTACATTTCTCAGGTCAGTTAATCGCTGATCCTTTAACACATGGGTCTTTATGTATTTATTCATTTTATTGAGTATGTCAAATATTTCAAATTATTTTCAGTGTGTCACCTGAGATATCAAATGCATTTCTTTACTTGTTTTGAACTATTAGTTTCTGTTATACGCATTCAATCCAAATTACCACCTCAGCATGTTTGCAGTGTGCTTGAAATTTGAAGTAAATAAGTTATAACTAAAAAAAATAACTACTCATATTTGCTCCATTATTTATTGCAAATGACTGTGGTTTTGACTGTGTTTTGTCTTTAATAACCACAATATCGTGTGTGGGCTTATGTATGCGTGTTTCATCATTCATTTATTTTTTTCCCACATTGTCTCAAAGCACACCTTGGGGTGCCTTACAATTTAAATATATGTCAAAGATTGATCCACACATTGTGATGGGTAGAGTGAGCTGCTTCAATAAAGAAAACCTGCTTTCACCATTTGTTTTTGTCTTAAAGTTTTTCAAACCACGATCTAGGCGTCTGTCGATACATTTCTATTAATTTAACTATACCCAACATGACTTTGATTTTATGTACAAGAGTGAGGTCACATATCGAACCCCTACGATACCTCTGAGAAATAATTACTAAGCAAATATTCATAAAAATAATTTTATCGATAAAATGCATGTTCACAGTCAGTCTCTGAATGTGATACTGATTATTCAGATATAAAGAACATGAGCTTCATTCTGAACTGTTTTCTGGTCACATCTTTGTCTTCTGCCTCAGCTGCTGGAGAGAGGTACTTGATGTTTCCTGTGTTGGTTGTGAGGAAGTCAAGAGTCCTTCACCCATTGATATAACAGGCCTGCTACAATCAATTGTTGGTATTGAATCCTACTCTGAAATAACTAAAAACACAAAGACCTTTGGAAACAATACCTAATAATGTAGGAAGAGGGTCCACGCCTAAAGGCCCAACTACTAATGATTTTGAGCCCTCAACAGTGTCTTCTGGTATTCACTTAGCAAATGGAGACGTCTCAGGTGTCATTTCGTGACCTTAATGTGAACTTTCAGTCACGTGGATACTTATAGGTCATTGACCAAGAGCAAGGGGACAGCCAAAGGAAAATCGAGGAGGCGATCCTTAGACAAAGAGGGGTCATGTGACGAGTTAAGTAAATTTGTATTTGCATCGTGGCAACTTAGACACTTTTCACATAGAGCAGGTCTAGGCCGTACTCTATTTCCAGAGACTGACCACTCTCCCAGCAAGCAGTGCGACTCCTTAGCATGTGACCACAGGATCCCGTTTAGGTGACATGACACCTTTATCAGCTCCAGTTGCTGAATGAAGACCACGCGATGCAGTTGAAATCTCTAAAATATTAACGGGACCTGTGACCTTAGATTGTTTTTCACACCATGATCAGTGTTTGCTTTTAGGACTTCTCAAGACTCGCCGATACCGATTGATTGATAGTTTGTTTTACAATAATCACACATTACATCGAAGCATGGATTCTTAAACTTTGTGATAATTTTACTTTATTAAAAAGCAATTCAATACAATTCAAATAAACTTTCAAACATCAATGAGTGTGTTCAATATGCATGCCCATGGGTGCATGTTTACTTTGAGAGTAAAACACAGCCACTGGCCATCCTGTTTTGGGTCTTTCTTACATGAATCTCTGATAACCTGAAATTGACTCTCCCCGTTTCCATGAATAAAACAGCCACCAGAATATTCCTGATGTGTCCTGCCAACATAAACAATGTTTGATGAAAAGATTCTGCCAGCAGCTACACTTATGTCTTTGATGGAGCTGCAGAGTACTGCAGAGTACTGCAGAGGGGGAATACATGATGATCCCCAACAGCAATCTTTGATCCAAAGTACTAGATGCTGTTGTTCTTATGTAATCCTAAAATGTTCTCGTAACGCTGAGAGTTTTAGTCCTTGCAGGTGATAAAAGGAGGGCTCACGCAACAGTGGGAGTAAGATATACATCTTGACCATGATGGTAATTGATCTCAACATTTAAATAACCTTGCCTCTTACTCATTCAATCAAATAAAATCAAAAGTACTTGAACTACCAACAGAGACTTGAGATTTTTCAACAGTAATACAATCCACACTCCTCCATCACCAAAGAGACAGAAGTCATAACCATTCCTCTGTCTTGAGATAAAAAACACCAGGGGAGGCATGTTACAGTGTCATTCCTAATTCAATGTCCCGTTATCTGAATAGTGGCAGAGTTGCAGTAAAGCTGTCCTTCAGAGTTGCTCCTTGGGGCTTCCTTTCAGCTTCCGTTTCATCTCTTGTGCATGCAGCTTGCTGCGCTCCCGCTTTTCCAGTCTCTGTTGGAATAGTGAAGAAACAAGGAAATATGGATTAAAGGAGCATTTTTAAAAAAAGAAAACCAAAGCTCAAAAGTCAGAGACCGTGTTGCATAAAAGATAACGGACAGACCTCTTTCTTTAGGCACTGACGCATGACGCGGTCCGCATCGTTACACGTGCCAAAGAACTTCATGACATTGTGCTGCGGGTGAGATGAAACAAGATGTACATTGCTTTGTCTTCTACATATGAAGAACACAGCAATAAAATGATTTAGCGCGTGACATACCTCCGTGTGGCACTGCATCAGTTGAGTTATAAATACATTACACTCGTCTGTGTGGAGGTGAGGCGACAGGTCAGGATGCATGCTGAGTTAAGGGCTTACTGTACCACTGCGGCAATACTGAAAATCCACAAACGAGAAGAGCACTGAGTTGATAGTAACTGTTGAATATTACTGGAAGAGATGATATTTGGCGGCAACATATTTGAAAGTTTGCCTTTAAAACACAGTTTTGCTTCCATCTGTGTTGCACTTTTCCATTACTTTGTAATATGCAGAACATATTGAGGCTGCAAGAAATGGTTATTTTCATTATAGTTTTGGTCTATCAAAAGTCTCTTTACAAGATTTCCCAGATGAGAGCTAAAGGTTACATCTTCAAACTGCTTGTTTTTCCTGGCTAGTAGTCCAAAATCCCAACAGTGTTATAAAAACAAGTCAAAGCAGGATCTATTCTCATATCTGGAACCAGTGGCTGTGTTTGTTTGATAGATTGCTTTAAAACAGTTAATTCATTTTAACAAAATGATAGGTTGACTATTTTTTTTTTCAGCGCTGCTTTATATACAACATGTCAACTGAGCATTGCTGCACTTAGAAAAGGACATGTTTTCCTAAAGGACATGTTTCCTAAAGGACATGTTTCCTAAAGGACATGTTTCCTAAAGGATACTCATGCCTCCCCACCCCTCTCCTTCCTGAGCTGTCATTGAGCTGATGGGGATTGTTTTGTTTCTCCGGTGGACACTTACCTGCAAACACACAGAGGCAGAATGAGAGGGAGGGCACACAACAGTGTGAAAAACCAACGCTACCTGCTTTCACCTTGAACCCTCTGGAATAATGGAAACAAAACAGCCTTCACGAGAAGACACTGGGTTAACGCTCGCTTGAATAGACCACGAGGTTTTGTCACCGAGTTCAGTCCGGACACGGAATAATACTGTTAATTTGCTCAAAACTGAGCGAAACATGCAGTAAATATACTAGTTTGATGACAGTGTGCACGGTGATGCCCTTACCGGTTGCAAGCCTGTGTCATTTGAGAAGTTGTTCAGCAAACCTCGGTGAAACGTCACGTTAGCACGCGGACTGCTAAGAAGACGTCAGTCGGTTCAATTCATGCGACCGTTGAGGAACTACGGTTTCATCGACTTCCCTGGAGAACAACGACGCAGGTTACTATAACTCCTTTAACAAATTATGGCCTTTTACTGATATGAACGTAACCTACAATAACAGCAGGAACCAACGGGACACGCTGCCTGCTTTCGTAACTCTTGACGGAGTGAGTGACATCGGTAAACAGCAAATCGCCATCCGCCTTTTTTACTTGTCCACCAATGGCGTGCGTTCTTCTCACAAAGGGGCGGGGCAGTTGATGACGGAGGTTTACGGAAGAGGCAAGATGGTTCTCCGTAACGTACTTCTGGTTTTGCTTATGGATGCGCTTAACTTTAGACAGTCGTTACAACCGTATAGTGCTGTTGTGACAACGTTATACAGTGTGAATCTTGTCTTATTTTAATCAAAGGCCATATTATGGCTGATGTCAGTTATGGACATTAATGCTTGATTTGCATGATTCCACTAAATGTTGCTTTTGCGTCTCAAGAGCTTTTCGGATGTGTTTCAGTCCTGTGGACAAAGAGTCCAGTATAACCTTAACTTACCTAACAAATGGGTTTCATGGTGACTGGAGTGTGTGGATCATATGAGACAAAGAGAAGCAGCAAAGAAAATGTACAATTATATATATATAAGTATCTTAACAATGGTTAAATATAAAGGGAAGGATATAGTCTCAATTACTTTACTTTAATATATAGTTCCTAGTTACTTTTTAATAAGATTGATAAAGAAAAGTGATGTCCCCTCTCAACTTCTCACATGGTTTAATTCAAAATAACGGTGCAAATTATCCAAATTACTGAAAGTCCAAAAAAGTGAAAACAGATTTGTGTATCAGGACTGTGTTTTTTTTTCTCCTTTCCTGTCCCATTAATGATCTCACAATCCCTCAGATGTATCTTGTCACCTTTTGGAGGGGACCCGACCCCAAGTTTTGGAACTACTTACCTAACTCCTAACTCTATTTAAAAAATATTATTATTATATATAAAAATGTGTTCCACCTCGACCAGCTACAGCAGTACAATGCTTTAATACATTAGTTTTAACAATCTTATGACAGAGGGGAAAAGTTACTGAAGAAACAGTACTTATATTTGATACTTTAAGTAGCCTAGATTTATATATATACTTGTGTACTTTTAGTTAAGTAGGATTTGAAATGCAGGCATTGTATAGTAGTAAATACCTTTAAATTGTTGTATTGGGGCTTTTTTGTAAAGGGTCTTTAATACTTCTTCCGCCACTGTGCAGTTGGTAATTGTAAGTCATCGTACCAGCAGCGACAGTGGTAGGTGTACTACCACCCCAACGCAGCAGGGGGCGCTCAAGGGAGCAGGAAGCGCGTCAGAGTGTATGTCAACATTTGATTGGTCCATTCGCGTGCTCTTCTTCTGTCGGCGGTTTGTTTGGATTGTGCTCCTTGCTGCTACGGTGCAAGGCGGTTTAATTCAAATCTCCCCGTACAACTGCTGAGCTCGATATCGTGACTCCCCGGGGTGAGAATGGACGAAGCTACCAAACGTGTCCTGCAGCGGCTCATAAGACGGGTCCCGTCTCAGACGCTGAGAGAAACGCTGGACAAGTGGGGCCGTCTGACTCGGGAGCAGCAGAAGTCCATGGACTTTACTCAGTCCAAATGGGCGTTAACGGAGAAGCTGCTGGCCATCTTTGAGGTAAACAACGTACGAGTTGTTGTAGTCAATGAAACATTGTAAAAATAACCTAAATAGCAGCACGTTCCTTATTTAAAATGCTTACTGAAGAAGTAGGGCGTGACATCCATTGTTGTACACACCGTTTAATGTCACCCCACTTGAGACTAACACACACTCCTCAATGCTTTTCAAGAGGAATCAATCTGTATTTAGCTGGCGTTGGTCTGTGTTTCTTCTCCCTTTTAAACATCGTTATTTGTAACGTTTCAGGAAAACCAGTTGGCAATGAAACACCTCACAGAGCTCGAGATGATACGTGAGTCATGTGAAACGATCTACTTCAATTTCAATTCCTCTGTCCTGGGACCTCTCATCGGTTCAGGAAAAACTCCCCCTACTCATTAGTCTAATCATGCCATGCCAATCCAATAACGCTTCTGTGTCCCTCTGTCTCTCAGATGTCCTTGACAATCCAGACCAGGGGATGTGGTACGCCTTCCAGCTCCTGGACCCTGAAGGTATGTTAAGATACTTGTACTGTGGAGGGCTGAACATGCAGCTGGTGGTGGGATCAGGGTTTTCTCTCTGGTTGACAGTTTGGTAACTTCAATCAGTCAAATATCCTTCTGGTGTCTGGATCATCGTGTTTTCTTCTTTTTACACTTCTAAAATAAGGTTAACATGTTTGCACTTTGTATGGTCTTGTCACAACATATATTCTCTTTGTTCCAGGTAATTGCAAACTGTTATGATGAAGTTGAGTTTCCTATTGCTTATTATTACTTATTGTCCCTTTTTTTTAATGTCTCTTTTTTTTTTTTTTTCAGATGATGCTCACTCTGTTGAGCTGACGCAGTTCAAGGAACAATTTAAATCCCACCTCAGAGAGCTTGTGAGAAATGTAAGCCAGATATTCTCCCCCACACAAGTTATTAATTACATTGTTGCATCATTGATACACATTGTTTGGGCTTCTCTGTGTTTAACATCCTATATTAAAAGTATACTTTTGGCATTGCATTCAAGGTGTCTGTCAAAATAAAGAAGCACACAGATGAAGCTGTATGGATTCGTATTGCATGGGGAGACGCCTTCTCTCGACCCAACCACCTGAAACCAACTTATGTCGTTCACTATCTTCAAAGCCCTTACGTCTTTGTGACCAGCCTGACTTCAAAGCAAAAGCCCATGTTATCCCAGGTGAAGATTGAGTTTCATGTTCAATCCATGACATTGTTCGTACAGTTGCCAGGTCGCAGTTTTTTTCATTTTAAGTATGTGATGTACTTTGCAGGCCTTGGTTCTGTCCACCAGATATCAAGCTATCAAGGACGCTAACCTCAGTGGACGGAAACTCACTGCCATCAGGGACCTTCTGATGAGGAAATATCAACAGGTAGGCTTTTCTAACTACAACCACCCTACAAAGCTCTGTATGCCCCGTCTCCCCCACTTAATCAAAGATGGCTGACAGGCATTGAAGTGTTTATAATTGTCCCGTTACTGAGCTCTGCCATCATTTACCGAAGAGTTTCGGATTTTGGAGTAAATTTATCGTGATAATCTTACTGACCTCAATGTCCACCTGTTGGGGAAGAATGTAAGTTTCCATGTTCACCTTTTATGAACCATAACTACACTTTCATATTTTCCTTTTTGTAGTAGAAGCTTGATTTGTTCACAAAATGTTTACAATTCTAACGATGAATTGTGAAAAGCATCACACAGTGTTGTCATCCCTGTTGGCCATTAAACAGGAGACAAAGGTGTTACAGTACATCTCTATTGTAAACATCAATCATGTTGCCAAACTACTTCCTGGTTCAGGTTTGACCTTTGCACATGCAAATTATCTTTGCTTACATAATGGGACAGTTCGTATCCACTGAACAATTATTTTAACCCATGAGAGTTTTCTTGTAAAAAGCCCAACTGTGGAAGATGGTTTGCAAAAAGATTGATCTGATGATTTATATTGTAAACTTTGTTTTTGCTTTTTGTTTCTAGGTGTTTCCCACCAAGTATCCAAGTCCTCTTCCAGAAAATAATCAAACTATCTCAAGTATGTTAATCAAATCATTTGATCTGAGCAAAGTTGCTTTAATATTTTGTATAGTATCACACATACTTAAACAGTTTATTTTACCCTATTGTATTTGGCCTTAATGTGTTCCTCTGGAAGAATTCAGCATTGTGATTCAGTTTATTTGTCTTTCGTCCTTTTTACAGATCCGCACATAGAAAAAGAACAAGCTGAGCCTGAAGCCAACAGACTTCAAATGGCCTGTGAGGCCTTCGGTGGTGGGATGTTACCTCAGCTACAGTCGGCAGTTTACAAGGTATCCAGAGGCATGCTTGTGTTTTGATAATACTGAGTCTCAGCCTTTCAGTTGTAACAGTTGGGTATCAAAGTCAAAGAAACAAAGGGCATAAGTTGCTGTCTCACTATATCAGTTCAAAAATGGGGGGGGGTCAGTATCACTCTGTGCTGTGATCATCTTATGTTTTCTGTACTTTCCTCAGCTGGAGACAAAATTCAGAGACCACTCCAACCAGACCATGACAGAGCGGGATGAACCCTTCAAATGTGTTGTCAAATTTGCAAGCACTAACCTCCTGGAGTCACTCAGACACTGTGCATCTTCAGGTATCAATAATGTGTTAGCCAGAACCACATGTGTTTTAGCAAGGCAACAATACTTAGATTGTAACTCAGTAAAACAAGTAAGGAATGTTTTATAATCCTGGCATTTCCATAAGTGACCACAGGAGGGCACACACACAAACACAAACACACACACACACACACACACACACTCTACACTAGAGGAAATATCCTCACTGTAATGCTCTTGTAATATTATCCATCCTGAATATGTCACAGTCAGTGGATTCAAAGTGTTTTACCCCACTGTCCCTGGATTATTTGTGACATTTTTAACCATGCCAACGAAAGCATAAACGTTTGTAATTTTTTTCTTTTCAGTACGTTCAACTAATTTGAATGTTTTTTGTTTTTTTATGTATTTCACAGGAATTGCCTCCACCCCTGTCACACCTTTGCTCTCGTGTATCCCCCTAAAAGGAAGAAATTATTTTGTCATCACAGACAATGGCCCTGGTCCCTCACAAATGCGCCAACCACAGAACTGATGACCGACAGGCCCTCGATTTAAAGGATTCACAGTGTGGCCTGCCATGTCGAGTCCACCCGTGGTTTGCTTTTTATCATTTCATTCCATTCCTTGTTCAAGACCACGTCTATGTGCTTACATTTGCAAACATGTCCGTATTTGGCAATAGATAATTGTCATTTTAGCATTTGTTGGTGTTTGTGGCAGAATGTTACTGCCATGAAATGTTTTATTTGTACAAATTGAATATATAAACAGGATTTTTAATATTCTTGTATTTTCCTCATGTCATTTCATCACCCACACACATTTTACAAGTCTGTCTTAAAACAATAGTTGGATGTCCATACATACATTTAAAGAGTTTATGGTTTCTCCTGTCAATACTGCCAGCGAAGTGATCCCTTCCCAACAACTACACTGTACAGTCCACAGTCCTCGTTCTGCTCTAAAATGTATTTGTAAAAAAAATATAGTCTTTGTAGTCCAATAGTCCCTCCTTTTCCACCCACTATGATCCCTTCATGGGCTATCCAGTCAATCTGTGATACCACACAAATGTGAAAAAACACAAGAATTAAAACTTTTTAACATAAATTTACATTCAATACAGATCATTTCATAAAGAAGAAATCCTATACTTTTAGTTATAAGAATTATAACCTAGACATGTAGTAAGTGTGACAGTTTATGGTGGACAAGCTATGTAATGGCAATACTGTTTCTAAATTACTCCCGGCATCTCTGCACTGCTATTTCTTATTATTTGGAGGTATAACTAATATATCTGTGACTAGCGAATATTGGCTAATAATTTAAGCTCAGGCAGTGTGTTGTTCGGGCTCTTCATAAAAACTCTCCAGTTCCTCTTTTAGAGCTTGGCTATGGAATAGGTAAACTGGATAGTTTTGTATTTGTTTCGTCATCAGCTACAGCCCATAATAGCCTGTGTATCAGTTTGCACAATTAAAGCCTAAGTTTTCTGTGTGAGATGAAACTCTTAACCAACACTCATGGTTGGAGTAAGGAGAAATGTTTCGCTTTTAAATGCACTCTTCCAGCTTAAAACATAGACTGTGTATAAAGTAACGTAAACAAAATAATACTACACAGACACAGGTACATATTTATAGTACATTATTATAAATGTTATTTGTATAGCGCTTTAAAAAGGTACTCAAAGGCACTTTACATGGTAAAGACAAACAATAAAAGGAACTAGAAAATTTTGCAAGAAATGCTGACAGTGTGGCTGCTACTGCCGTAAGACGTTGCATTATTTATACACCAACATCACCAGTAGTAAGATGTGTTATTGTTATTTTGAGATATCACTCGTCTCATTTCAGTATTCGAGATACATACTCTTGGACGGGAGCGAAAGCTCCTTTCATTTCTGTACTTGTGATGGACAGTCTTGAACTTGAGAGCAGCTATTGCTTCATAGACACAGGTCACTGGTTACCATGGTGATTGGGGCACCAGGTTGAAGGGGCAGACTAGATCTTAAGACTGGACTTATTTTCTGAAGGCAAGTTGTTTGGAAAAATTACTAAATATTGTTCAAGCTCCTCTCCACTCTTGCGGTGACCTCACCACTCTAGGTCTGAACATTACACGCAATACACACCCATTATAAAATCTGAAAGGTCCCAAAATCTTCCTGAAACTAGAACAATGATTACGATGAAAAAATGTTATGAAAACAGTGCTAGCTATCAAACATCCGGGTGCTCCCACATTCATAAATATGAACAATAAACATGTCTGAGAAACTTGATTAGCTGATCTTGACACAGGAAAAGTCAGACTAGCCTACCTTCAGTAAAAAAAACTGAAAATGAATATGCGCATTGGAATTAAAAAAAAAATTAAAAAAATGGGGAAAATCTATTGCGAGATATATTATGCAAGTAAAATTTAAAAAAGTGTAAAATTGCCATTTTGAATGAAAATATCTTCCTCGAGAGGAGGACCAGCATGTTTATATTTGACCTTTTGCTCTCTGTTATTTTATGAGATATGTAACTTCTGTACGGAAGAAGCCCGCAGGATTTTAGTCAGTGCGCTGTGCACAAGGCTTTACAGCCTGAATAACATCATAAATATAAAATGATACCGGATATGACGCGGGCTCAGCTGTTCCGAACGTCCCAGCCCTCTGAGCGAAGCAGCCTTTCAGACAAAGCTGAGGGACAGAATCTACCCCTCATCCAATGCCGCTCCTGGGGTTCTCTGGCAAACACACATCGGACTGTCAACACAGAAACATGGCTGCTGCCTCTGCAACGAGCAAGGCACAGCGCAGGGACCGCGCAACTCCCGACAGCCCGAGATGTCGTGAAGAGTCCGTGTCGCAGTCACGGGACATAATAAAGCCCACCATCACGGAGCTGACCAAAGAAGTGAGGACGAACATCCTCTGCACCGTGGAGGGATGTGGCAAGATCCTCCCCAACACGCCTGCGTTGAACATGCACCTCGTCAAGTCACACAGAATAAAGGTAAACGCCCACTGAACCCGGTCAATGCGCATGTAACGTTAGCTAGCTCAGGCTTTTCGCGTAACTGCGATGCTAACTCGTCATCATGAAAAAGAAAAAAAACTGTCGTAAAACTCGAAAACGCAAGTCATCCGTCACAACTTCGGTTCAGATGACGTCACACACCCACACACACACACACACACACACACCCACACACCGGTGGTGACGCTGAAAACAAGTGCGTTGTTGTGTTTAACGTTTGATAAAAGTTAGTTTCTCTGCGGGTAAAGCTGCGTGACGTAACTTACGTTTGCTGTTATCGAGCTCGTTAGCTAGCTTGTGACGTGATCAGTGAACGCTCGTGACGTGATTTGCACGCGATGATTGGGATGCACGTCAGTCTCTTCCTCTGCACGAGCTACACTCTCAGATTAGAACTGTTTGATTCCGAGGACAGGAATGTGTGGAGTATCTGAGTTTAGCTGTGCAAATCGATAAATTAATTCAGTTTATGGCTCTAAAGTAACGGTAAGGGCCTCTTCACCTCTGTGAAACACGAGCACTATTGATTGTCTGATTCTCATCGACAGTCCACTACCAATAACAAATAGTCAGCAAAGTGGAGGCAGGCAAAACGTTTGGACCCAAGTTTACTTTCGAGCATGGGTCTTCTGTCCTCCCTAGGACTGGGCTTTTCGTGGGAGGCAGGAATTTACTGTTTCCCCTCCATGAATGAAGTTCTTTGCTGGGAAAGGCTGCCTTTTGTCCTGCAATAGACTAAGCTCTTTGTTTAGAATAGGTGAGTGTTAGAATTTGAATTAGGTCTAAGAAGTAGCCGCAGCTAGGAGAGTGTTTAAAGGCCCAAATCAGGGGCTCTACCATGTAAACTACAGGTACAATCGGGTATATGTGAAAGTTTGAGTCTGTTATGTAGTTCGTCATAATCTAAATGTAACTTTGACGGTCTGCTTAGCTGCTGTTCATGTTCATGAATCCTTTTAGGCCTACTAAAAGACATGTCGATTACTTTAAGAGTAACGCAAGATTCCAAAATCCTGTATTTAGATTTTTCTTTGCCCAACCGCTCTTGCATCACAGACTGTGCCTTTTTTTAATTTATTCTTGCAAGAAGGAGCAGAGTTGAATCACATACAGAATATGAGTCTCGTTGCTGCTCAGAGGTCCGTCTGAGCATCTGTTCTTTTATACACTGTGATAAACAATTAATTGTATGATGGGATGGGGCGGTAAAGGTTAAGACGGTCTGAACCCGTTTCAGTCTTATCTCCTTTGGAGACAGGTGCCGATGGGGAGACTGTGTGGGCGCTGCCCCTGTATGCACTTCCTTGAAGATATGCATGATCCATTCTCTAAAGCATCCTGTGGTTTGCGAGGTCACTATACTGAAACCAATTATTTTTCCAACATCATCCCAGTTCAGACTCCTTTCATAAGTTTAAAATGACTGCTTAGAGCTCGGCTTTCAGTGATTTTTCTCTCTCTACTCTCTGTATCACTGACCTCAGCAGCAGGAGAAGGAGAATTATAATTACTCTGACTTATCACTGTATTGAACAGTCTCCAAGAAAAAGGAAATAGTCTCGGCAATGGCCACTTAAAAGGCTGTGGCCTGAACCTGGTGTGGCGAAGACAGCGACTCTTGAGTTGCTCCTTCTTTCGGCCCACAGCCAGCTACTTACTGGTGACGAATAATGTCTTGACATGACTCAGGCTTTAGCCTACGACCAGATGATGTCACTAAAGCCAACTGCAAGAACATTTATTTATAGCAAATTGTCTGTTTTAATGCTAACTCCTTCTGATAAACCATCGGGTGTTTGTCAGCTTTAGCTGTTCTGCTCCCTCCAGTGCTCCAGCAGATGGAGGTGACCTTGGCCACTGGAAGGCTACAGTATTAATGACCGTTACGGAGGGTGGTGGGTTGTCTGTTTTCACCATTCATCGTACATTCAGTACAGGTGCCGTTACTGCATTAAGTATTATTAAGTATGCTATCCATTGACTTTTAAAGGTTCTATATGGGATTCAGAGCATTAACATAGCTGTTAAACCCCCCAAGTTAACATTGTTGGCTCCGTCACCACTGTTGCCTTTCTTTTCACCGTTCTTGCTATTAGCACTGTTAGCTTCTCAGTGCCGGCTCAACCGTCTCCATGTTGAGAGCAGGATGGAGGCATTATATGCTCTGAATTCCGTATTGAGCACCTTTTTAAATATACAGTGTGCTGCCAGCTGCTTTAGCAAGTCTGCCTCGGGACTACAAGAGGAGCAGTGGAACAGCACATTATATCCCATGTGCTGCCAAGCAAGTTCATTCATTTGTTTTTCAGTCATGTAAAGCAGAGCCTAGAAATATGGTTTCTGAAATAAGGTAACATTTTTAATACACATTATCATATTTACCCACTGACTAAAGAAAGCAAGGTAATGTACAACCATCAATTTATTTTCCAGAGTCATAGTGACATTTTTGAAATATGAATTGAAATTAGTATAAAAAGATGTACAGCATATTTGACATTGAGTGCCTTTTACAGCAGTCACTGTAGGACATGTTGAGGGTCAAATAAAACCTCAGTTCAGGATAAATCTTGAAAAGTCCTGCCGGCCTTTCTCTACTTGATGTTCAAGGAATCTTCAGTATTCTTTCATACTTACTGTAAGCCATCGCCGCTGAGTAAGGGTATGATATAAACAACCAAAATGTGAATATTTCTCTGCTTTGTCCTCTCTCTTTTGTCTTCCGCTGGTATCGTCACCCTCAGGATGGCATTGTGAATCCTACGGTCAGAAAGGACATGAAGGGCTCTCAGAAGCTTTACTGCTGTCCAATTGAGGGTTGTCCCAGGGGCCCTAACAGGCCCTTCTCCCAGTTCTCCCTGGTTAAACAAGTAAGCCTTTTTCCTCCAATGATATGTAATCCTAGCCACGCGATCAATAAAATATAAGCATGTGGTCTCAGTTCTGTGGAATAGCTCCTAATGAATAACTCGGCACCAAATGTGTTTTTCAAAATTCTATTTTACAGGAATGGTGTAAAGGAGGATACAATCCTCTTATATCTTTAACCCATCGCGCAATGTTGAGAAAAAAAATTATAATAAAGTGATTGTATGTATTATATTTTTTGGTCTTTGATCTGTTTCACTGTAGCACTTCATGAAGATGCATGCAGAGAAAAAACACAAGTGCTTCAAGTGCAACAATGGCTACAGCACAGAGTGGGACCTAAAGAGGCACATAGAAGACTGTGGGAAGACCTACCACTGTACATGTGGCTGCCCCTATGCTAGTCGGGCTGCTCTACTCTCGCATATCTACAGGACCGGTCACGAGATTCCTACAGAACACAGGCATGTACCTGCATAGCCCAGAGTGATTTGTATTGCAACTTGGCTTTGGGTTTGGCTAAACATTAATTTGTCTGACTTTCTCTGTATCTGTTTTTTGTTTCTTTTACAGAATTCCTCCAGTAAAAAAGCGAAAGATGGAGAAATTGTTAAGTGGTCCTGAAAAGGTCAAGACCAATGAGTCAACCTTTCAGATCTTTCCTGCGAGTAAAGAGCTGATGGAGACTGTGCTCCCTTCTGATCCAACTGTCCATATCTTAGACTTGGTGAATCAGAACTCCAGCCCCCGTAAGAGCCTCCAGAAGTTGCTCCTACCAAAACCCAAGATGGCTTTGGTCAGTGTTCCTGTGATGCAGCTGGCCCACCTGCCTGTCCTTCTTCCATCTACAGAAAGCGGGACTCTGAGGTCTGTAGTGCTGGCTGTGGACAGCCAAGGCTCCGTCAGCGCCCTTCACCTCCTGCCACATGGAGCTGTGGTACCCCAACTTGATGCTAAGAGTTTGTGTTTCAAGGACAGCATGCCTACTTCACGCTCTAGCCTGGGGCCCATTAGCACTGGGGTGCAGGTCAGTCTGGACCCTGCCAGCACAGATGACTTAGCCAGCCTGGTAGAACAACGGGGAAGAAGCACCTCCACCAACATTCAGACAGACAAATCGTACTTGTCAAAAATGCCCATAGGAGTGGGGGTTGGGGAGGGAATGGGGTTGTGCTCAGTGGGTGAGTCCTCAGTGTCGTCTTGCTCCCAAACAGACATAAGCGTGAGTGCCCAAGTCCTCCTGCCAGTCAGTGTTGAAACCCAGACATTCTCCTCCCGGGCAAAAGCCACATCCTCTATTGGAGCTCAGACAGACAGCCAGTGCATGGGACAAATTCCTTGCTCCTCTTCGTCTGTACCCCCATACAAAACCAGGCAGACACAGACATATTTTGCCCTCCCACAATCAGATGATAAGGCTCAGCAACAGGCTATCCTGTGCTCCGACCTATTCGGCAGTGACTGCCTCAGTGTCTCCACTCAGACCGCTCTGGAAATCAATGACACTCTCACCGGAAGCAGTTTATATGAGGACTCAAAGTCAGCTGGTGGTATGTGTTTTGGGGTGCAGACAGATGAGCTCAACTCAAACAACATGGCAGATAATCAGACCCAAACAATGACCTTGTTAAATGACCTAGAAAACATTCTGTCTGACAGCATGTCAGGCCACCAGGTGCTTACAGTGGCATCTGGAGGCTGTGGGTCAGTTCTAGGATCGGTTCAGGAGCAGCACAATGGCATTGACTTTGACTTTGAAGAGTTTCTCAATGCTGTGCACATCCAGACACAGACAGAGGAGAGTGAGCTGGGAGGACTGGGTGGTGACACTCCGCTGGAGTCCCTGGACATCCAGACGCAGACAGACTTCCTTCTGATGGATGAACTGGACCAAAGTGAGGGACCAAGTCGAACCCAAGCCAGCGACCTGGAGCTATTTGATACTCAAACTCAGACTGACCTCAATTTCCTGCTGAACGCCGGAAGCCACATGCCCCTGAGCAGCATTCTACGACATTCAAGCTTTTCTATGAGCACAGAGTCTTCGGACACAGAAACGCAGACGGATCTCCCTTTATTCGCCACAGGTCTCTCTGCTCAGACTCCCGTGAGTCAGGGTGAGCACGCCAGACTGCTGAACAGCACAGAGACCCAGACTGTGACCAGCCAGGCAGAGGGCCTGGGTCACCTCTTCCTAACGAGCAACGAAACACAGACTGTCATGGATGACTTCCTGTCGGCAGACCTGGCGTGGAATATGGAGTCCCATTTCAGCTCTGTGGAAACCCAGACATGCGAGGAGCTTTGTGCTCTCTTTCAGCACCCGGAGAAACCCAACAGCTGAAGCCCTCTCCGTGAATCTGCCTAAGCTTTTGCAGTACAGGTTTCTCACGTCTGCCTGGTCCTGTAAGAGGAATCGGTCCTCGCTGTCCTCCAGCGGACCGCAGTCTTAGCAGTAAGAAGTCTGCGAAAATGTCTTTGAACATTCCACTGGAGACATCATGTCCAGAGCCTTTCCAGGTCCATATCCTGACAGCTCGGCTGCACTTTATTTGCTCAACGGGCATGATTCATCAGCTCTTGTGACAGTTTACATATTTATTTGCACATAAAGTAACATATTGTACGTGTATCTTGTCTGAAATGCCAGTTTACTTTAATATATCAGTGTATAACCACTATGACTGGTTTTCACTGGTCTTACTAGCAGTTTAAAAATGACTCAACGTTTCATGAACATAAGATCTGCACTTAAAAGGGATGACATGTTTAGCTGTGCGTGGTTGTCAAGAAAAGGTTTATGAATTTGTCTATTGTGTGTATGACAGCTCTCAGATATGCATATTCTGCATGAAAACCATGTCACCCCAGCTGTACAACAAATGACATTGTACATTTAGTTTACGTCTATGTTTGGAAATGTGCATGAAGCATTCACTTGGTCAGCAGAACAGCAACATAATATATCTCCTCTCAGCTTGTGCATCTAATGGCTGCCTCGTTGACGTTGCCTTGTCAGCGACAGCAAGACTACAAACTCTAATAACATCCTGCAAGCTTTGCAGCCAGTGGAAAACGTGACCAGTGAAAACCTTTATCGGCTTTATGTTTTCCAAAATAAAACCGCATAAAGCCTTTAACAGTGAACACGGCTTTGCTCAAAGCCGTTAGGCAGCATCTCTGAAACACAGCGTTACTCATACAGATGTGGCACAAGTAAAAAATAATTGTTTGTCTTGTAAGTTGTTGCGCACCTTTCATTGAAATGTGGTTGTAAAGTTTGATGTCGCGTAAAAAACATTTTTTTTTTTTTTTTTGTGTCTGGGCTTCTATAGCTAAGCAGTCCGTTGGAGGCAGTGAGCAGACTGGGCTGTAATTGTGTTTGACTTATTCATTAGCTGGGTGTAAGTGTATACAGTCGCAGTGCTCTGTGCTGAGGCGATCCAGTAATGTTACTGTACAGAAACACATAGTGGATTAGAGCGAGGATTAGCACACAACTATGGTATGCATTCACCACCTTATTTCGACTGAAAGGAGTCCTGCTGAGTATCTTTCGCTAAAACCATCAGATTTTCCACCCTTATCGGACGCCGTGCTTTAATTTATTTATTTTTTGAAACCTCCTCTCCAAGTAACTAAGCTTATTGTTTTGATTCTGTTTATATTGCTGCACTAAGTTACCTCATTAAACACAGGCGCCACACCGTGTTCTACTTGGGAACCTAAGAGCTGAAGGCCTTGATTACTTGTTAATTTTGTTACGTTGGTGCCTTAACCCAAGTATGAGCTTTAGTTCCGTTACAGACAATATGCTGCGTTCAAATAATTAATAAGTATCTGAATTACACAAGCTAATGGAAAACAAACAAACAACTTTGGTGTTTTCATGATGTTTGATTGAAATATTGGACTGTCCCCTAATCGTCCTCCGTAGTTTCTATGGAAAGATTTATGTTCTGTCACATGAAAGTAATGCCATGCAGCATTTTATTGAAGAGAAGAGAATTAGTTTGAAGGGTTTCATTAAAGGGTGGTTAATGCTGTTGAAGTTGATAGATATTTGTAGAAACTGAAGAATGTACAGAACATGACACTGTGCCCAAGCTCTATTCTTCTGCGTCATGCCTCAACAGTTTAAGGATCATTTCTGTGTTAATAAGAACTTTGCTATCTCCATAGCTTCTTCTTGCTGAGTGGCACAGGGATTTGATTTGCTTTAAACATAACTCTGTAGAAGCCTTGTCAGTCTCAAGTGTCCGTTACAGTGCTTTATTTTCTCTTTTTTTAGGGAGTGCATGCAGATATTTTCCCAGCACAAAATATTTGTTTTAGCAAAATTTTATTTGTTGCCTGTAGAGTTGATGGTTGCCTTGATTCATTGTTGAAGCTACACTACAAATGGTCTTAATAAACTGCTGGTAAGTGTATATTGTGCTCATTGTCACTTATTATTGAACAAAGGTGGAAGAAAAGAACATTTGTGCTCAAACACTACAAGAAGAGCTGCCAGGTGTGCATGTAATCACAATTAGTGTCCACAAAACACAAAAAGGGTTCACATACCTAAATCAGTCAGCTTGATCCTTTAATTGAGCTCTCAGTTCAGCATAGTGGAATAAAATGCACAATGTTTTGGTGAGGCTTTATTCAATGTTAATACATTTTGTTCTCCTGTACTAAACATCTAAGCAGAGCTAAATTATGAGATTTGGGTGTGCAGACCCTTTCTTTGGTACCTTTTATGACCTAAAACTGTATCATATTGTCTCTTTCATCTTTTCATCTTGCTGCATTACATCTTACTGAATATAGACATGCTGAATCCTGGCTTGTGTTGGATATAGCAACTCTTTACATATCTGTTTCAAGGGACCATTTCATTCTACATGCACATTCAGGTAAGATTAAGGTTTTGTCTAATTAGGTTTACACAGCAGCTCTTTTGATGATAGAACAATCCCACTGAGCGGATCATTTAATCAGGGCGGTTAAACAATGGAGGTAGCACAATAAAGCAATGTAACGAGATCATCCCAATGTAAATAAAGCAATGTAAGAAGAGCATACCAGTTGTAAATAATGTTAGCTGGCCTTTGGAGACCGACATGACGAACCGTATTCAGAATCTCAGCATAATGCTGCTCTGATAACCCTTGTATATTGCGTATCCCAGAACCCATCCACAAGCATCAGGAATCACCTACTTAAGCCATATACAATTAAATTTGACAGAGCAAATGCAGTTTGGCAACGGTTTATGTCATCACGTATAGTCACAGGCTACAATGCAACATATAAGTCCTGACAGATCTGTAGCTTGGGGCTGAGGTTTAAATAGTAGAGAGTGTGAGGCAGGCGCACTGCCTTGCTTCTTATGAGGTAGCTGCACCGTTGCTAGGTAACTAGAACAGCTGAAAAAGCACTTGTGGGAACTGGTCAGAACAAAACAAAGGCGCAAATGACACGAAGAGCTTCACATTTAATGATCTGCTCACTTGACTGTTATGGTTAGTATGTTCTGAAATATGCCAGGCTGAAGAAATGACCTCATACCTTGATTTATTCTTCCAATTTCATGGAAACATTGTAAAATGTGGTGAATCTGAGGCATTCATGATATAAAAAAAAAAAAACAACAAGATAAAACGGCTGTTTTTACTTTGTTGAACCTGAGACTTTCAAATGATTGCATACTACATACACACAGTCTTGCTGGGGTACAAATGGGCTTGTGCTCCTGACACAGGGCTGGAGTGGAGGGCCGTTGAGTAGCTAGTGCGGTGCACTGTGTCAGGTTTGGAAGACATAGGTACTCGATACCTCTTGGGTATAGAAACACTCACAGCAGAGAACAAGTGGGGGTTGTGCTGACATGAGCGGTACTTGGAGGTCAGGGCTGCAGAGTAAGTGGGCAGCTCTGGGTTAGCAATACGGTCCACTCTAGCTCCTCTGGTCCCGCTCTTCGCATCGAAGATGAAATGGTTTCCCTCTGTGGTTTCTCCTTCTTGAGCCTTCTTGCCACTGCAGAGCTGGCCAAAGACTGTCTGAGGATTCAGGTGTGGTGATATAATTGGTGGTAAAAATGTGAAGTTTTTAATAGGAACCACCGTATCATTGGGCCTATGCCTGTGTTTCTGAGGCTGAGTGGCTCTGTTGTCCGAGTATTTTGGGGGGAGATAGTGAGGCTGCGAAGACGTCTCTCTAGGCGTCTCTTCCTTCTCCATCTTTCCTTTGAGTAGAAGTTTTGACGTGGTTTTCTGCATTGAATTGAGGACGGGCCATTCTGAACCTTCTTTCTGCAGAGCTGCCACTACAGTGTTGCCCCAGGATCCCGTGTGCTGGTTTAATGGGATGGATTTCTTAAAGTTGTGCAGGCCCACATGAGACTCACAGCTGTGCTCTGCGATGCTGGCTGAGCTGGTAGCATCAGGGATCGTTGGGTCAACAGGCAAGAGCGTTGGGTTGTCAGCCTGCTTTGATTTCTTGTCCCTCTTCTGAGTCGAAAGTATGCAGCTCAGTGGAGCAGCTCTGGCCCAACCATGAACCTGTTTCCAAAACAAATATGATGTTAATATGTTTAAAAAAAAAAAAAGAATGCAGAAACATCCATAAAAATAATTACTTATTGAGCCAGATCAATGTTAACACTAAGTTAAAATGATGGTAATATTGCGAGGTCAGACTGAGTAACTTTTACCAATATACTATATAGAAAAATACTATATAGATATGGGTGGAAATATAATAAATCAGAAATTGCAGCAGATATTTTATACATTTGGTCCTTCATATTTTAAAATGATTTTGCCGCTGACTCCAAACGGTGATAGAAGACACGATAATCAACATGCATTGTTGGTACAACTTCACTTAATCAGATTAAGGCAAGGTTTGTAAGAAGATATTTATTCACTTACAGCTTCCTCCCAACCAGAGTAACAGTGATACTCATGTGGCTCCAGATCTTTCATGAAGTCCTCCTCACTAATATCTAGAAGGACATCAACATGTCTCCTCTCTGGTGTCTGCTCCTCCTCTGTTGGGAGCTCCTTGTCTGATCCATCCACAGCTGTGTGATCCGCTTCTTTTAATGTCGCCATTATGTAGTGAGCTTCATGGTGACATCTAGAAGAAGAAGAAGAACAAATAACATTGTAAACATTGTTAAATTGTACAAGTCACATGGTGTTGATTTAAACGCGAGGAACGTTCCACCAATCTTTACTCACCAAAGGAAACTATCTGTAGTCTCTGTCGCATTTTAAAAGTGTTTTTTTTTTTTTTGTTGTTGTCACTATTCCCATATCTGAGAGCACCATTCACAAACAACTGCTGCTCCGCTCCCCATCGTGCTGAGTGGCCTTTCCGCTCGACAGCGTTTCCCCAAACAGAAGCGGTGAATGCCTTTAGAGACGAACTGCAACGCCGTCGCCAATAGCAACCAGTAGAGGATGCACGGGGAAGATGTGACGTAGAGGAAAGAGGGAGGACTGCACGCGCTGCTGCTTGAGCTCACTCGACTCAAACAGATGAATTATTACGTCTGTGTTATGCAATACGTCTTAATTGGCACGGCACCTCCCCACGGCAATCCTGTGGTGCATGAAGCAGTAGAATAGAATAAAACAGCATATATATTAGAGACTCAATGATTGGAAACTGTCGGTATGAATAAGTTGAATTATATTACCACATTACAGGCAATGCCCAAAATGTAATCAAAGTGTGTTTAAAATCAGTCATGTCCTTCCTGATGCCAACAGGGTCATGAGACCGACGATCATGCCACAATGTGACATAGAGGAAGTTTAACCGGTTTTTCTCTTGTGAAGGAGGAAACCATTTTGGTTAGTTGCAACGTTCAATTCTGCACGTAGAGCTTCAGCACACGTCAAACTCGTCAGCTGTGAGAGGACTCTGCAAGCTCACCACATGGAAGTGAAAACGAGCGATGGTCGCTGCCGAGAGGAAATGTCTTCAATTTTTTTATTATCTTTGCAATAGGCAGACAGTGTGATATATTTATATTTTTTTTACACACCGAAATTTAAAGCGACCGATCTTCAGGAGCAAGCAACGGCTCGGTCTATTGGTCCAGAGCTGCACGGTGTCAACCGCTGACGCACTAAGAGCACCTATCCGCGAGGGAGACGCTGACACCTGACGGCTGCATCTCTCGACGCGCAGGTCTCCCCCATCACGACCACTTCAGCTCTGCAGTGCAGGAACTGCTGCATTTTATGGAAGCTGAGCCCGTGCATCCAGTCGTGGTCATGCTGCCCCCAAAGAATTGCCTGCCGAGGAACTACAGCTGCATAGCCGGACTGTTCGGAAGCCTGGCAGCGGCCAACCCGCGGCTGGACGATGGGGAAGATTTTGATATGATAAACAGTACTTGTGAAACCACCGAGAGCCCCGTAGTGGAGGAGAGACCACGGGGCAGAGAGATCTTCCTGAAGCCGCCACAGAGTCCAAATCTACGTCGGAGGTGCAAGTCGCTGCCAACACCCACAGAGAGAGCAAAGTTGGAGATAGCCCGCACCAGAAGTCCAACCAGTCAGAAAAAGGTCCGGTTCGCCGACTCTCTTGGCCTGGAGCTCATTTCAGTGAAGCACTTCAGTGATACAGATGAGCCAGAGGTGCCGGAGCGCATATTGGCCAAACTGCACAAAGGACACCTCCACCTTAATCATTTGGACACAAAATTCCCACGTGCCCCTGCGCAGTCTGTGTTCATGGAGTTGCAGTTCACCAACCCAGGCACACTACCCAGCTTTCAGCAGAAAGTGAGGGAGGTGAAAGTCCTGCTAGAGACCGTTGAGGTGGACGAATTCAGCCTCTCCGGGTTTGTGCGCGTGTTGAATCTGGCTTTCGAAAAGAGCGTCTCTTTGCGCTATTCTCTGAACAACTGGATAACATTTATGGACAGTCTGGCGTCCTATGTTCCTGACTCAAGTGAGGGTGACACTGATAAGTTCCGTTTCAAGATAGTCATGCCTACTTACCTCGACAACGGAGGCACATTCCAGTTTGCAATTAAATACTGTGTCGGCGGGAAAGAGTTCTGGGACAATAATAATGGGAACAACTACAAAGTGCGGCGTAACCGGTTCAAGATGTCCCCACCGCGGGAATGGGAAAATGGATGGATTCACTTTATCTGAGCTTTGTCGTGCTTGTCGTCTGCAGTGACACACTGCGTGCGTAATTTGCGCGTAACTGATCCCCGGGTAACTAAAGTATATCTGTAGCTTGTTAAAGATGTTCTTTTCTGCCATTGCCAGCTACACACGAAGCTGTGACAGTGAAAATGATTTGCCATAATAATTCAAATATTTGCCCCGCTGTTGTAACAGATTTAGGGTCGAAGACGACAGTGGGTGCCTGGAGAGGGAGCCTGTTAGATAATTTGCCTAGATGTCAGGGGTCTCTGTGCAGCTTGGTGCCCTTTGGGAGGGCATGGTCACGTTTTGAAATGTAGAAACACGTGCCACGGGAAACGTGCTGGGCAATGCCGACTTTGGGCATCACTGTTCCTTTCAGGAGATGCTGTAAAATTATTTGTTGGTACGCAGACGTTTAAATTTGTTTTGCATGCCTGCAAATATATTGTCTTGATGGGAAGCAGAAGGCATCGCATCTTATGGATATGGATATCAAGCGAACCTAGTAGCATATTCTTAATAGTCTCCTGCAGGCTGGGAGAAACATACACACATTGTCTTATTTAGTTGACGAACAGAAATATTTGGCAGGTTATTTTATATATAAATAAATAAATATAAAAAATAAAAAGTCCCACTGTCATGCCATTGAAAATGCCTTATTTAAAGCCTTGATGTGGGAAGTTGTGCAGTGAATATTTTTAACACAGTATTTTCTTCATTTGGCTTGACTAGACTAAATGCATTTGATGGCTATCATCCTTAAACTTTAAAAATGAAGCATACAGGCACTGGGAATTAGTTAGTGTCTATACACTTGTAGACTTTTAATCCAGAGACACCATACTTTATCATAAACCAGCCATATATTTGCACCTATTCAACACACATTGTATATTTATTTGCTGAATTATTGCAGAAAATATTTTTATACTTTGCCAAATTCAAAAGTCAAGGGTCCCTAACCAAAGTTCAAATGCAATGAAAACGTTTTCTCGAGAAATGAATTATAACTGCATCATTCATCAAATCATAAAGTTTATAAAGCATGGGCTTCCACACTCTCATACTGTACTGTGATAGGAAGGAACCACTTGAGCAGGGTTGCTGTCCCACCAAGGAAAATACATTTAGTAGCAATGTTTGCCAGGTTAAATTTACCTCAGATTACATGAGGACCTGCTCTCTTCTTCTTCAGGTTGATCGTTATGAAACAGATGTTATTTTCACAGTAATTATTTTCTAACAGATACATTATAAAACACAATGTGTATTCATTTATATTGTCGCTTGCACTGTAACTGTTTTTCATATAGGGCAGTGTTTTTGACAAAGTAGCTATTACACAGACGAATGTGTTTAACTGGCTGTAAAAGTACATGATAATATCCTCAGTCACCACTGTGCATGAATAGTGCTGCTCCTTACACCTGACTGAAATGGTTTAAGCCACCTGACTGTTTGATACTTAACTTTCATACCATAAACCTTGATTGATAATTATCAACCAGTCTACCATTTCTAGACAACAGCTAATCCATACGGTTTTAAATGAATCAACTGGCGGTCAGTCTTCCAAACCTGCTCCAGGCCATATGTGATCATGTACTTTGTGGTAAACAGGCTTGCATGTCGTAGGGAAACGAGTTTAATTCAAATGCAAATATTCATCATGCTTTCTGTAAGTGTATGATATTATAAATGTTTTTGGCCATGCATGTAGAAAGTTGAGACTTCAGTTCAGCAAGTAGATGAACATCAAGCAGGATGTTTTTAATTCCAGTACTCTGACTGTAATCTGAACATCACTCTGTCCTTTTGTTTACATCACCATGTCCTCAGAGGGAGGCTCTCCATTTAATGAGGCCATCGGGTTGGGATGTGGATAAAGACTATTCCTGTAACCACTTAGTTTTTGGAGCAGTTCCACTGTGAATCCATCAGTAATGTTTGTCTCTAACTCTGACATGGTTGTCAATGCTATACCTGATGTTGTTAGAATAGTTTTGCTGAAGTGGTAGATGGACAGCACTGAGTTGATATTTGCTTTCTCTACATTTTCTCACTTGTTAGTGTGGATACAAAAGGTCCGGCCACAACAGACTTTACTGTGTGTTATGTTGTTAAATCATGGGTATTTGCATATTGTCTGCTTGGTCTGTCTAAACTTTGTTCAAACATTCATGCCGTGCAATACCAGAAAACATTAATTATCCAGGCTGAGACTTCTGATGGGGACACGAGATGCATCAATACCAATTAACCACTGCCAACACAGAATATGTTTTTTAGAGATTAACATTTGGTTTTAACACGTCCTGACAATATTTGCTCTGTTAAGACCACAGTGTACAGTTTGAGATTGCTTAGATTACTTGACATAAATGACATTGACATGTCAGGATGTGGAAACTGTAAGACACCAGTACTAAGTGTTAGCCTGGTATCTCCCACACTGCTGTTGTTATTGGTGCATCCCTACCATAAAGAAAATGAAGGGCTTCTGGTCTAATTAGATTTTCACCTCAATTTTGCATCAGAACTCACTGATATATAGATATGTATATAAATGTCTTAATGTTTCATATTGAATGTCTTCCTGTTACTGATCTATTTTGTGTGTATTTTGAAGCATTTTGAAAGCAAAATTGAGAGATAAATTGGAAAAGTTGTCTTCAGATGATCCTGGGAAGTTGGAAAGTAATGTATGAGCCCAAATTTAATGAAATCCTAAAATAATTTGTTATTTATATATATATATATATATATATATTCAATATCATACTATCTGTTTGTTAAATTGGTACTACCACTAACTCCAATCATTTGTCTCAAAATGATGACTGCAGAATCTCCCCTGAAATATGTAACAAAATGTGAGCAGTGTATCTGAATGAAATGAATAGATTGGAAACAACTGTGTACACTGCATTACTAAAATATAAGTTTACTTATAGACATGAAGCTGGAAAGATGGAAGAATGCAAGTGCTTATTTGTGAAGAAGTTGTGATTGCTGATGGATGAAAACATGGACTCTGGACCATTACAGGGGGACATATCTGGGCAAGACAGGTAATGCCAGATGCACTTATGAGCGACTCATGATTGTAGCTGATACTGAGCAGACTCAGTCAAAGCAGGTCTAATGCACTTTGAGTGAGAACAAGGAAAGGGGCAGGGTTGAAAGTCCCCATATATATGAAATATTCTGTTAATAGCTACTTAACAAGATGTTTTCCATTCTGTGTCCTGTTTTACTGCTCTTTTCTGTCACTGTGGAAAGCCTAAATCACTTTTGTCTTATTAATATCCATTGTATGGCACTGAGTTGCGTGACATACAGTTAGTGTTTTGGTTTTGTAAATCCTATGCAACCCTCTGTTGTAACATTTATATTGTGTGCTGTCTTTTATTTTCTCTTTTGCAGTGGACCGTGTTTGCATGTCTAACATACTTTTATTTTTAAGTTTAGTTTTTAATGTAAACTATATTTTGTAAAAACAATGGTCAATAAAGGCATTTGTGATGGAAACTAAATACTCCACCAGTACTTAAAACTTTCCAAAATTGCCCAGCGTTATCTCTATTTCTACTTTTGTTATTATAATATTGTAATAGTAATATATATATATATATATATATATATATACATGTGTATATATACTGTACATACATATATTTATCTTATATATAGCATTTTATTTGCAAAGGGCTGCTGCTGGTCCCCATTCATAAAGCAGCACACTGCAGTGGGCTGTAGCCATCGCCATTGTAGACATGGCTGAGGACATGTCCTTGAATCGATTCCAGTCAAACACCACGCCCCCTTCTGTTTATGGAAAGGAAGGGAGGGGTTAGAGCCTGAAGCAGGAAGAAATGAAGCAGCATATACAATATCTTATAAAAAGCTAATCTTAACATAGTATGTTTTATTTTTTCACCTTTGCAAGTATGTCTTCAAGGCCCAAATAGTTTGTTCAGCTATTTAACTGTAGACAGACTTAATAATGCAGCTGCTTGTTCCCCTAATCATCTTAAAGTATTTTGGTTAACAAATATCAAAATACAATCTATCTACAATCTCTACTTCTTACAAGCATACCAGCTTTCTTTCTAAATAGTATATTATCATATTATAAATAATAAGCCAACTGCCATGCATTAAATAAAGCCACAGTCTCTAGAGTCCACCGACAAAGCCTCCAACACTTCATTAAAGGAATTAAATCCCTGACAATGGCGCTGTAATATAATGTGGTCTTGACTGATGGAAAGTAAAAGTCCGTAGAGTTGTTTTATTCAGAAAAAATCTAACAATGAATGTGTGCTGCTTTTAAAGCTTTGTCTGTGCATGTGTAGCATGTGTATGTTGTGTATGTAGAGTGTATTGGGGTGCCTCTGTGTCAGATTAGCAATATGATCCTGCTTAATCTTCATGTCAGTGATGATTGAGCTGTGTTGACCCACATTCAGAGGAAGTTGAGTTCAATCTTGCTTACTTATAGTCATGTTGTTATAGTCAGTTTGTAGCTGCTCCGCATGCCAGCTCAATGTTTTCAGCAACCAGTCAGTGTGAATCCATATGGCCGGTCAATAAAAACCTGCTGTGAGATTCCAATTTAATTCCATAATTAGAGCTACTCAGCAGCTTGCTCAAAGTGGAAAATCACATAATCACCCAGAATACAGATAAAGAGAGATTCAAATATCTAATGTCAGTGAGTGGTGAAGCAGGAAATTAAGACATGCGCAGTTTGATTAGACTGCAGTGTGGCACATTTGTCTTGTCTGGAGTTTATTTGACTATTTGTAAGCTACATGAGATATTCTGTACAAGCATCAACTAATCATTTTACTGCAAACTTGACTTTTGCCATCAGTGTGTTTCCAATGACTGAATATACATTAGCAAAGTGCACATGTGGTATGCTTGTCCGTGTAATTACCACACTGTTGTAATCAGGAAACATTGTGTTATCACTATCTGTGTACCAACAGCTTATATAACAGCTGCGCGCATGTGATGATGACGTTCTGATTGTTCTCTCCCTTAGGTCTGGCTTTATTAGACTGCAACCACAGGGCCATTTTCATCCCAACTGCGTAGCTTCTCCCGCCTCATCCGAATTGCGGCCTGCGGGTCTAATAATGTGGTCGAGTCGACGCACACAAATAGGTTTCTTGATTTCTAGTTTAAAAATTTATGTGAGGCATTCAGAGAAATGCTGTGCCCTGACATTGATGCTGACTCAGCCACCAGCTAGTGCTGCAATGTAGGGTACAGTCATAACCTCGTCTCAGTGAGCACTGGGCCTGAATAATTAATTGGCAAAATGGTCTTTTACAACTTGGGAAAATGATTGTTGTTTTAAAGTGTCCACTTGCACCAAGATGGCTTCCTTGTTCCGTTGATTGCATCGGTTTATTGTACATTCTTACACAAGTGCAAATCATGCCTCATGTTGCTTTCCCCAAAACCTTGAACCTGTTAAAATTGAGCTTTCTCCCTTGTCTCAAAACACATTCTTTCCTAAATACACGTACATTCACTTACTCACAAAGAGGTGAAAATCAGATGTGGCAGGAGTCAGGGTGAATCCATGTCAAACTCCCTGCTTGCCTACCTTTCTCATCCTCTTTCCTCTTTCCGGCACATATCTTATCTTATATATCCCCACTGACTATTCCTTTCTCATAAGGTTTTTTGTTATCAGTATACATTTTCTTTATTGTCTTAATTAAAACATTTTTTTTTTATAATTTAATTACTCAAGTTTGAATTTTGTATGTACGTATTCATAATTGTGTTGCTGCAACCTAACAGTAATGTACTTACATGCCTTTTGATGGAACTGTGTGAATTTTTTATGAAAGCCCACGTGAGCCAAAACATTCACATGCGAAAGGTCCAAAATATACACGTGCGAGTTGTGATTTAATGTGCTGTTTTTAGAGTTGTCTAACAGTTCACAAAGACATTCGGTGTACATTGTGAAATATTGATGGAGGTGGCAGCCCAAGATGCAGCAGGAAGTGCAGTGGAGTGAAGAAGATGCAGGTTTAGCTTTTGTCCCATTCATGTGAAACCCTATTAGTAGGTCAACCAGTTTTACTACATCACTGCTTTTTTAGGTAAAGGTAGACAAATAAACTAACATGAGCACACACACAAATAACCAAGAAAATGAAATCCTACTACAGTGTATGTACCCTGTATGTGTGGGAAGCGTTCCTGACTTACAGCTCTCAGTCGAAGTTTCCAGTATCTTGAAAAGGCCTTTTTCCCCACACACTATATTTAGACTTGGTAAAGGAAATCACAGGAAATGCTTTAGCAACAAAACAATGGCAATGTGCCAAAGCTGCATACCACACTTAAGTCTGATAAGACTGCCTCCAAAACAACAAAGAATTGACCCATGTGTAGTTACTGCTGTCCTTTGCTGACGCTATGGACATTTTCTTAATGTTACGGCAATGCTTGAAAATTGCACAGAATAGGTGGTTCCTATGGTCATCAAAATCAAAGGGAATGTGCCTCATAGCAAGCTTGGGCTCATTGTTTTGCTGTCCAACCTGCAAACTTACTGTTTTTGTTTATAACTAAATTTAGGTCATTAAATGTGTGTGCTATGTTTTGGTCTGTTTTGAGCATGTTTAGTCCCTCAAAATATATAGTTTAGTGAAAATGCTCCAAAGTCCCACTGTACACAACCTGCTCAGCACCAAACAGCTGAGAGGCACAGTTAATGACTAGATGAACATAGTGAAGCATTTAGCAGCTAAAGAGCCTCTCTAGTTGGTAGAGAGAGACCAAAACTGAAGCATTGAGTATTGGACTTACATCCATCAAGTGACCAGAAACACAATGCCATATGAATGATAATGTTGCACTGTAACGGCTGGATGTGTAAACAAGTAACTGTTTGCTAACACGTTTGCCATATAACTTAAAAAGTGATGATATGTCAATCTTGTCTTCTCAACTTGTTTCTGCTGTGCAAAGTGGCAAAACAAAACAGCTATTGCAGGGTTTACAAAATACACACTTTACATGCAGCAAAGGGATCACGTCTGAAATTAATTTATACTTATCCTGAAAAGTAGTATTACTGTCAATTGTATGAGACGTGTGAATCCAAAGAGCTATATAGGCGGTCATCTCAACCATCAAAGACTGTTTAGTGCTGCTGGTCTCCTTCTAGACCTACTATATCTACCAGGCCTCAGCAGTACTTACTGCATTAGGTGTTGTGACTCTGAATAAAACTATAGGATTGCATCAGCATTACTCCTTTTCCATTTTCAACCCTTTCTTCCTTTTCCATTTTCCACTGTTTTAATTTCAACTCAACTCAAGTGATTTTAAAAGCAATTCAGTTTCTTATCTGCTTTTCATCCTATCCACCCATTATCTGATGTTTCTTTGACCGTTCTATTCATTGCTCTCTTCTCTCTCCTCACATTTTTTACTGTCCCTCCTCTCTCTAGGATCTCAACGTCCTTCTGGACAAAATAAGCATTCAGACCACTGCAGAGACGATAAATTTCTTGCACTGGCAGAATAACTCTTGGCCAAAGGCACACTCATAAATAATCTATGTAACCAGACGGGTTCCACACTCTCATCAGCTCTGCATCATGTCAGTCTGCACAAACGGGTGGGAAAACATACTTGGTAGGCACTTATAGAAATGCAAATATTCAAGTGAATGCATACTGAAGGACCATGTGGTGGGAGGAGATAATCAGCAAAACATTTAGCATCAGTTACCAGCTGACAGGTCTGCCACTGCCACTCTAAGAAGAGCACGTCAAGGGAGGTGACTTATTGAGGACATTGGAAGGATTTTCGCTTCAGCCAATAGTGGTGGGAAATGCTGGTGACAGATGCAGGTTGACACAGTGGCCAGTTTACAGATATAACTCATTAATGATAAAAGTACATGGCCAGAAATATGTAGATATTGTCATGAAGTAGGTGAGCACAGAACCAATATTGTTGAACATCTCTTTCCCAAACCAATTAATATGCTGCTATAGCAACTTCCTGGTAAGGCCTTCCACAAGAACCTGGCTGCATGGAGCATCAGTGATGTTTTCCACTGAGGTTGAGCAATAAGGTCTCACATTCAAGGTCTTTCAAACCAAACGTATTTATTTATGGCCCTGGTGCACAGGGATATTGTCATGTTAAAACAAGACAGGCCCTTCCCTTAACTGTTGCCACAAAGTTGGATTCACACTATTGTCCAAATAATATTGCATGCTGTAGCATTAAGGTTCCCTTCAGTTGGATCTAATGGGCTAAAACCACGAGAATCAGCCACTTTCCAAAGGTACGAAAAAGTATGTAAACAGGGTTAGAAGGTGGTGTTTTTATGTTGACTATAAGTGATAGGAGCAATATGCATTGGGTGTATTTGATTACATGATGTGAACCAGGAAGGAGATGGCAGGTGGCACGATGATGTCGCCCGCTGGCTGGTCCTTCTGTGTGGAGTTTGCATATTGCATGTTAGCGTGGGTTAGGCATATCATTTTTCCGGTAGTGGTAGTTGCAGTCAATGCATGCTGGGACATACTTTAGTTCCCTGGTACTTTGTGGATAAAGCCATTTAATTAGATTAGCTAACTGGTTAACATGAATACACTGTGTGTGCGTGCGTGCGTGCGTGCGTGCGTGCGTGCGTGCGTGCGTGCGTGCGTGCGTGCGTGCGTGCGTGTGTGGCAGACATTATGATTTGCCTCCTAAACATGTATTGAGGCAAAATACAGCATGAAACTGTTTGTTTAGGCATGCCCTTCATTAGAAAAAGAAAAACGTCTGTTACAACTTACTAAGTAAGTTATGCTGCTTGTTTCCCTTTGTAGCGGCTCAGAGGACTGAGGGTATTATGCTCTACCAGGTATAAACAAGCAACTCTGCTGCCTGTGAGTGATTGGGGCCCACCAGAGAAACAGAGAAAACCCTCAGCAGCAAATGGAGGTCACCCTTAACGACACTCATCACTACAAAGACAGGAGATACCAGCCTGGTGTCTCTCCAGTGTGTCTGTAACAGGAGCCTAAGATGCCAGACTCTCACTGTGTGTCCCTGTGAGTCGATGGGTTGACTTTAACACCCCAATCCTCCCTCCTCTCCATTGTCTCCACAGCAGAGGTGCCATGGGCCATTTGTCACCAGGAATGATGTCACTGACTCACGGCCCCGCCCTCATTTCCAAATAAAAACCCTGTCTGCTGTTGAGGAGCAGGACAGGGCGTGTGAGTGATTCAGCAAAACGTGACTGCTGTCAGTTCAAATATTTGTTATCTTGTTCGGGGACGTCTCTCCCTGCAGATGGGTGCTGGAGATGTATCAGGCACAAAGAAGCGGTCACGCATGAACAGGAAATTACTGCTAGTTTATTTATGCATACACATCTGTGTGTGAGAGAAGGGGGGGAGGGAAGAGGGGGGGGGGTGTATATTTAGGTTGCCCTCTCTCTGCGGGTCTGCCTTCTGGTAACCTGAATCGTATCATTTTCACCCTGGTGGCTACATCTCTATAAGTTGCCTTTGGGTGCAAAGCACTCACAACAGGTCTCATAAAATAATGATGTTGCTGCACTCTCACACACCTCTCTGTGTGGCTGGCTTCTATCCCCAAGCACTCTCTTGTGTCTCTGACTCTTTCCTACTGACAGTGCAGGTCACATGGAGTGAATGTGTGACTGGACGTGTTGTGGTCTTCCTCTGCTCAGGCGCTGATACACACTCCACACTCATGATCATCTGTGTGCCTGGGCATAGGTGCATAGGTCTACTATCTACGAAAAAATGGCGCCTTACTTTTCGTAGGTATAGTTATAGTTATAGTTATAGGTATAGAACTCACTTCTCAAGACCCATTTCTATGTCAAACCTTTTAATAACTTTACATATTTTACAGTAAATGTGATTGTTTAAATAAGAAGGAACTTTCAAGCTCAACATTTTGATTCAACATTTTATTTTTTTATTTTATTTTTAGGTTTTTTTTATGTTATTCTCTCTTAGCATGTTGTTTTTGCAGTGTGTCCTGGTACAGCCTCATTATACACTTGTATTCTGAAAATACTGAGACATTATATATATACATATATATATATGTATATATATATATACATATATATATATATATGTATACGTCATGACTCCACAGTCCTGACGTGTGCTAAATATGGGGTTATTCAAGCACATGCACACGTGTAAGAGAAAATGTGTCTGTGTGATGAACCAACCCAATGTTCTTCATGCATGTGTGCACTGAAACTCTGCATATGGTGACTTTTACTCCTGAGGTTTGGAGCTCACTCTCTGCTGCCCTCTTTTGTGCAAACATGTTAAAACAATATTGTCTATCTGTAACCTGTGTTACTTCAAGTGCTGCAGAGAAACATCAAGGTTCAGGCCTCATCAGCATATCAGGGACACTGTCTACGGGGAGACAATTTATAATCTGTTCTCATGTAAATTCTTAAGTATTGATAACTGACAGCCTTATTGTCAATAACTGTCTTTAATCCTACATTGCTGTTGATATTGCAAAAGCCACATTTGCTGCTCAACACACACACACACACACACACACACACACACACACACACACACACACACACAGCTAAATCCTTTTAAAAGGGTGTAAATCCTCAGGAAAGTCAGGTTAATGAAAGAGGCTTTGTTGGTGCCCCATCTGAAGGCTTGGGTTCTTGCTCACAACCCTCTTAATGTGTCTCATCTGTCCGGATGCTCCACAGGTTAGCAGATTACAGAGAACAAAGACCAGAATATGAGCCTGCTGGCAGCAGAGCAGCACAGGCGATTGACCCTGTCTCTGGGGCCCAGCCATCAGAAACAGCATCACTGCCTCCATCTGTCTGAAGGACAGCACTCTCTCGCCCCTCTCACCCTCTCACACTCCATCTGGACTGTTTTCTACTGTTAGCGTGTCACCATGATCATTATCACCATTAAGAGCAGGACAATCACACTCATACTTTCAGAACGTTGATCTCGTGTATGTTTTTAAATGATTACCTCATTTGCAGGTTCCTGTATTTCAAACTACATGCACACACAGCAACACACAGAAAATGAATCTCACACACTGTGATATACAGTTAACACACACACATGCGAACATGTTTATGTGCCCATCAGCAACAGCAAGTTCACTGCTCTTGTTATTCACCAGGTGTGCTCATTTCTTTGCTTCTCTCCATCTCACTCATTTGCTTTCATGTCGCCAAAGACTTGACTGTTGCCATGGTGACCTACTACAACATTGTAGGTGAGAGCCCAGACTTCCCAATCATGTGTCAGGTGAATGTATACCACGTGGTCATACTGGCATATTCATCCCACTGACGGACTTCCCTTTTTTCTACTTACAGAAAGTGATAGAAAGGTTAATACAAACAACGAAGTTGAGGAATCTCTGCTAATTCATCACAGCAGCTGTCAAACATAGCTGACACTTCCGTGCCACGAGGAAGAGGTTTTGGCAGGAGATGAGTGGAAGGGCTTACGATTTTGGCGGCGCTGTGTGAATGTGTAAGAGAGGATAGAGCTGGGCTCTTAAGTATCCTCCACTCGGTGTTGTTTCAGCTGGGGAGCCTCAGGGACAATAGAGAGAGATCCAGAGGGAAGGATTTCAGCAACACACACGACAGACAGACAACACTCCATCCCTACTGACCTTTGTAAAAACATCTAAAAGTGTAGATGTTAAATCATTAATTACTGTACGTTTTAAATGATATATCCTTCATTCATCACAATCATCATCAGATGTGTTGAAGTCATAACATCCTCATTCAAACTTGACAGACTGAAAAAAGGATGACATATGGCAGCAAGTTGAAAAGCGCTGCTGCACTGACGTCAGTGTGCTCTGTCTTTGTCTTGATGTACTCCAGACTTGGCTCAATATTTGTGCGTGTTTGTGTGTGCCTGTGTGGATAACAATCCCCAAAGGGTTGCATGTGAGCTATACAGTATTTGGGGCCTCGACATGTGATTCAATTTATTTTTTATTTTTCAATTCAATTTATTTTCGTATAGCCCAAAATCACAAATTACAAATTTGCCTCAGAGGGTGATAACAAGAGCATTTGCATTCACGTTTAGTTGTAACCCTTACAAATGAGAAAGAAACAGAGGTTGTGACTGTGGTATCAGGTGCAGTCTCAGGTCATACAGTAGCAGTTTGCCTATATGTTATTGTTTATATTCTGTGGCCACAACTGGGCTGCTTATTATTGATGTATTCATTCAATGGAAACAAAATGAAAATGAGAGTTTGTAGCATTAATTTCATATAATTTTACATTTGTAGGGTGTCGAGCTGAAATTATATGTTTCCAGTTTCCCTCGCAGTAGAGCTTATTTAGTCATTTAAACAGAAACAAATTACGCTTATTTTTTCATTGTACCTTATACCAGCTTTTGAAAGGTTGCTCTTTCCTGTTGTGACACATCAATTGAGTAAACTGATGTTGGGTAATTTGTGCTTGCGGTGGGCAAAAAGCGCTCCACGGTCATGAAAGATTGATTACAACACAGTTGAAACTATGTAATACATATTTATCCACAGTGGGGGACTGCATAGCATTACCCTTTAGATTAGAACAGCTGTAATGTGTGTGTGTGTGTGTGTGTGTGTAGGTGTTTGTGTGTGTCAGACATCATGATTCTTCTCCTGAATCTTTATGGAGGCAAAATCCAGCATGAAACTGTTTGTTTAGGCATGCCCTTCACTATGAATAGAAAAATGTCCGTCGCTGTTCTAAGTAAGTTATGTTGCTTGTTTCACTTTGTAATGGCTCAGAGGACTGAGGGTATAAGGGTCTACCAGGTATGAAAAAGCAAAACAGGCAACATGCAACATCCAAAAGAGCTTTATCAAAAACAATAATCGTTTTCTCTAATCATGGCACAGATCTGAATTGCAGTAAACATAATATGGAGAAGACAGAGACATTGTTAACTGCAAATGCAGAAATATAGCTTATTATCTTAGAATAATACCTTTATTTACTTCGCCGCACATACTGATAGATGCCTTTTCATATTCATGGTTGACTTTTGGACAGCATGCAACACAAGTACAAAATTGTAACAAATACATAATTCCATTCTCTAAACCCCTTGTCCTATTTAGGGTTGCGGGGCGCTGGAGCCGATCCCAGCTGACATGGGGCGAAGGCAGGGTTCACCCTGGACAGGTCGCCAGTTTATCGCAGGGCACATTTAGAGACAGACAAACTTCCCTTTTCTTTTAAATACACACAATAGCCACAATAATATGTAAATTATGATGTGTAGTTGAGTCATACTAGTAGTCAGACTTTGGAGACATCCTGTATTCTCATACTTTTGATACGTGAGCTGCTTTAAACATCTATTTAATTAGCTACAAACTAATCTGCTCATCAAACTGAATTCAGAGATATAAGAAAGGCATCCGTGTGTATCGGACTCCGGCTAAATGGGGAAAAATGCCAAACCTTCCCAAAATCAAAACTTTCCTTCAAGAAATATAACTGTGATATCTATATAACAATAGTCTGTAGTTGATTGTTTCGGCCTCATGATGGCAGCAGAGTGACATGCTTGGGTTCTTCTCACAGAGCATGGGGAGACTTAACAAGGAAATAAATTGTAACCTCATCCTCTATGCCTTTGAGGGTTCTGGTAAAAATTCTGCATAAAAACACTCTCATTGGCTTTCTCTCTCTCTCTCTCTCTCTCTCTCTCTCTCTCTCTCTTTCTCTCTCTCTCTCTCTCTTTCTCTGTCTTGTGGGGAGGGATTGTAAGGACTGCTGCCTATTAACAAGAGTCTGTGAGAGAGATGTGTTGAAGCGAGGCCAGCTCAGCTCTCAATCCGAAGAATGTGTTGGCATATACAAGGGGCGCCACTCAAATGGAACTTTAATTCATTTACACAAAAACCAGAACAATCGTAAAAAGCCCTCACTGCTGAGAGCTAACAGCTTAGGTAATAAAGGCTGGAACACAACTTCCTTTAACCTGAAAATGAGCCTTTCATAGGGTCCTTTTAAAAAATATATATTTTACACATTGAATGGGAAGATAGCACGTCCCTCTGACTTTGTGTATGCCTGTATGCATGATTGTGTATGTGTGTCAGATGGTAGAGGTGGGCTGTGAATGAGCCTTTGATGTAGCCTGCCAAGTTTCCCCTGTGGACAGCAGCTGTTATGATAAACACACTGTCTAGTAGCAACAGATCCTCCCAAGATGGTTAACCACCCCTCCTCTCCACTCTCCTCTCCTACTTTCCCTCTCATTTCTCCCAAGGCTGTGTTTAATGGAAGGGAAATGAAAACAATAGCCCTGCCAGTCTGCAGGCCAGCAACAGCTCTGCCAACCTGACAGTAAGTCAGAGAGACAAATACTGTGAGAGAAAGAGTGTGATGTACCAAACGGTGTCCGGACAGTATTTTTTATTTTTTTTATAGATGTTGCACACGGAGTGATTGATTGTGCATGACCATCTATATTATCTATCCAGCCAACCCAGATAACAGAGAGATCAAGCCCTCTGTTTGTCAACATGTTGGATGTGTTGGATGGAAACCATGAGCCCAGAATGGTAACAGAGGTCGCAATACTTACTGGAAATGATTATATTTCCTTTAGTCTATTTTAGGTGGTTTTCCCAATAGAGAAACAGATATATTTTTTTTCTGGGCTCTCTCTGACCTCTGACCACTCTGACAAAAAGAAAAATACTGTATAATGATCTCCAAAATAGATTTTGGAAATGGTGCGGTGATTTCACTCACACCAAACAAGGGGAAGGGGCCGTCGTTGCCCCCCCCCTCCCCACCCCCAAATAAGTCTTGGATCCTGTTATTTAGTTTGTAGATGGGGACTTTATTAAGTATTCCAGTAACATGACTGAACTTTATTTACAAATGAAATACGGAAGCTATTTTAAGATCTTTAAATCTATTATTTTTACTCAAACGTTCCAAGGTTTATTTAAGGTTTTGGGAGGGAGTAGTTTACAAATGAAATCTAGACAAAGAAAATTCACTGAAATCTACTAATATAGCAGTTCAAATACAAAATTGATTTTGGATGCCAGTCAGCAAATGATGACCAAGAAGAGAGAGAATATGAAAAAAATTACTAAAGAATTTAAAGTGTTTATTTTCTCCTTTGAGGTTTATGGCTGATGAAATGTTCAGGTGGTCACAGTACACCCACCCTTTTACTACTTCTCAGGCCGCCCAGGTTTAGTCTTCAAAGTGCTGTCAGGTCTTGTCAAATGATGTTGGTTTCCATGATCTTTGGCTCTCCACAGTCATACCCACGTTGTTGAGTGATGGTGGAAGAAGGGTTAGAAGACACACACACAAACATGCACTGTGGTCACGACAGGCCCAAACCACAGGCACCCATGGAGAACGAGTCAGTGAACAGACCTTTATCCCTGCACTGACCTACTCTATGAGTAAACTAACTCATTCAAACTGTCAAACTGTGTGTCTCTCTACTGAGTCATTTAGTTTCATGTGCGTTAACAGCTCTGAGACTAGCAAAAGTTATTCAATGCACTGAACGTGGCTCACGCTTATGTCCGGTTTGCATGCTGACCCTCTTACCTGGAGGGTTTTGTTATTCTGCTCTGTAACCTTGGAGTGAACTCTCTCAAATTGGCCTGTTGCCCAGTGAGGGATGTGCAGCCCATTTGGTCCCTTAGTACCTGTCCGACACACTGATTAGGTTACTGACTGTGTGTCGTAGTAAACAGGTACTTCCCCACCTATCCAGGAGCCCTGGCACAGCAGGCATCTGCAGAGGCACACAAAGATCCTTTTACATTTTCCACTTTCCTGGAAGCACAAGCCCCAGGCGGCCTGTGTGTACGCAAATGTATGCAAGCATACTTGTAGGTGTCACTCTGTGCATGTTTGTGTACGTACAAAATCCCTTGGAACCTTCTGGGTGTTTTCAGTAGAGGGGAAGTTGAAGAGGACGAAGAGCAACCAGCTGATTTTTTTCAAGGAAAAACATCTTAAACCCAATGCGTTAGAGGTTTGATTGGAGTAGTACATTTATGAAATACTTTACTTTCCCCTGTGAAGGTATCCAATGCAAGCTTAATGTATCTTAGTCGGATATCATTTTGCCTGCTCACCCCGTCTCTCTCCTCAACGCATGGCCTCTGTCCAATACCCCTAAACGCGCACCCCAATGCACACACAACATTAAAAAACCCTCAGGCATCAGTCAGTGAGCCAATCCATCATGGGAAGTTTGCGCTGATGAGAAGAAAGGGAAAAAAGAGCAGCAGGAGGAGAAAGAGAGTAACAGACATGGGGTTAAAGAGGGAGAAGAGGAGAAGGGGAGAAGATGTAGAGCCTTGATTATGGTGTTGGATGAGGGAGAGGATGCTGGCTGACGGCTGGTGTGAAGGGACATAGGAAACCTGGAGGCAGAAGCAGAGGGTGAGGGGTGAGGTTGCGATAAGTGAATATGTGTGTGTGCGTGATCATGGGGGATGTGTGGTATCGTGACAACATCAGACAAAAGGCTGGAGGATTTATGCTGGTCAGAAATCAGTAAAACTCAGACACTGAGAAACCACAGTACTGTCATGATCTGAGCCCAACAATGGAAGATTGGATAAATGCAGATGCTGGACTGCTTGGAAATGCAACAATGTATGACAGGCCTAACCACAACTAGCCTATTATGTTACCAGAGGATGAATATCAGAGAGGTTGAGAGAGAAAATAACTTATCCAGTCTGTGTGTGCATGTATGTGTGTGTTTTAGGTACTGTCTGAGGACTTGAATATGGGTTAAAATGCTAGCAGCAACAATTGCATCTTTAAACAAATAAAGAAACAGCTGAGTAAACAAACCAAATAATCTCGAAGTTATTGATACCTATTATCAGCTTAGGACCTCTGGAACATCCTGGAAAGGTTGCATCTGACTGGAGGGTAGTAAAAGTTGGAGAAAAAAGGGCAACGGGTGGAGAGAAGCAAGAGGGGAGATGGAGCCAAAGGAGTTTAAAGGAGTGGAAAAAGAGGGAGAGAGAAAGAGAGAGGGAGAGGTTTCCAATGCAGGGCTGTGTGGCTGGCTGTGTGCTCCTGTTCTGCTAGGCGGCCGTGGCTGGCTAAATAAACAATCCTAATTGGCTGTGGAGCCCCACTAGTCTGGGGTTTCACTCGCTTTCATCCTCGGGAAACTGCTGGGAACCTGTGGGAGAGCTGAGGTGAGGCATCATGATAAACACACATGTGCTCAATCATGCGCACACGAGAACTCACAGACTTGTATGTACAAACAGGGTGAAACTTGATTAAATGCACAGAGGGTGCTGTTTGATTCTGTGCTCATTCTGTCATCAGGTAAATGGTGATACATGAGAATTAGTATATGCTCTGCGGTGAGTGGCCTCTCCTGCCTCTCAGCAATACGGCCACCTGCTCGGCACATCTGTGGATGAGCAATGCGCGTACGCACGCACACACACACACACACACACACACACACACACACACACACACTTCCTTGTGCATACAGAAATAGATGCAGACTCAGACACACACACAATCACACATATGATTCATATCACATAAATACACACGGACACAGACAAACACAACAGCTAATTCCTGGATGTGGCGGACACAGCCAGAGCCTAAATGATTCCGTTACACTAACAGTGTTACGACATCGACTCTGGAACAAATACAACACAGCACACTTCACTATCCATTATGGACCATTTTGATTCATCTAAGTTTTGATGAAGAAATTATTAATAATCTGTCCAGCACACAGTACAATACTTCTCAATTTGATAGTCATCTAGTGGTGTAAACAATATCTGTGTAATGTAATCTACTTCTCTTATCGTCCAAACTAAACAATTGTGCCGGTTTCTATTTGCGAGTGTATATATCATTATGAGAGGAGCCCTGTTGTACAAAGTGGGTAGAACCAGAACAATTAATTATTGCCTAAAGGAAAAAGAAGACCTACAAGTACTGAAGACTGTTGTTTCAATGTGATGGAATTGTATTGTCTGAGAGTAAGAAAAAAGAAGAAAGACGGGCTCTTTTGCTCTCAAGCACAGCTCTGGCCATTCGCCCAGTATGGCTCGGGAAAGGGGATTGTGAAAGCGGTTGTCATGGAGGAGATCAGGAGAATAGGAGAAAAGGAGAGGAGAGGAAAAGACTTGCTCTCTGGAGAGACATAGTACTGGTCGCTTGATGTCTTTGAATGTTCTATTTTATAGGCTCAGCATTAAAAAATAAGAACTTGAAGGAAAGGGCAAGAGTGACTTCTTCAAAATTTTAAAGCAGTAACATGTCATTCTCAAACAAATAAATATTATGTTTTGCACCCCTGTATTTAGGTGATGCACTTTGCAGCAGCAGCAACAAAGGATTGCATGGCATTTTCAGATGTAGATAATTCAGATGAGCAACAGAAACCATGATAACTTGTCTAAAGGAAAAGTCAGAGAATCACCAAAGTAATTGGGATGTGTCATCTGGGACCATGAATATCTATACACAAATTTGCGCTAATCCCTCCAGTATATGTTGATATATTTCACTGAATGAGTGAAAGCTTTGACCTGCTGATGTTGCTAGGTAAAAAAGTCAGGGGATCACCATGGTTGTTGGGATTCTTCGTCAGGGCACAATGAATGTCTTTGCTAAATGTCATGGCGATTCATCCAGTAGTTGTTGAGATATTTCAGTCTGTGGACTGTTCGGCTGACATTCCTAGAGCCACGCCACTGGAAATACAAAGTACAACACCAGAACTATGAAGTAATCTCTGGGAATTGCACATTGACAGACAAAAAAAAAAGTATTGTGACATTTACCACATTAAAGAAAAACATTATTATTTATGGAAGAGTCAGCACATAATTTATCGCATATATATTCAAAAATGAATGTTTGCACGCTGTCATCTGGAATTTCAGAGTTCATAGTGGTTTAATGGCTCAAGCAACGGGGACCAAGAAGTGAGTCAAAGGACTGAATGTAAAGATGGCTCTGACCCAAACGCAGCGGCCCAGCCTGCCTCCATCCTTCCTCCCTTCTGAACTTTTTCTCTTCATCTGAGTACTGGCTCACACTCAGCACTCACACTGATCCTCGCGTGACCAACAAAACCCAGGAATCCAGGAGATTCTGTGTGTAGCCTGCTCCCTTATGTGTGTGTGTGTGTGTGTGTGTGTGTGTGTATGTGTGTGTGTGTGTGTGTGTGTGTGTGTGTGTGTGTCTGTCTGTGTGTCTGTGTGTGTGCATGTGTGCGTGCGTGCGTGCGTTCGTGCGTGCGTGCGTGCGTGCGTGCGTGCATGCAGGGAATTAAAGACTCCTTATGCAAGTTGTGTGTATGTCAGGCACCTAATGTATCAGACAGCACCTTTGTTCACTGGAGCAAAATGAACAGGAGACAAGGGGCTTTCCTACCTGGCTTGAATACTCCTCTCACAGACACACAGAACACACAGAACACACACACACGCACACACACACGCACGCACACACAAACACACACACACACACACACACACACACACACACACACACACACACACACACAGGATTACACGGGTTAAAGGTCAGAACCTGAGAAGAAAACGGCTCTTGACAGCTGCAACTGCATGTGCGTAAATGTGTCTGCCAGGGGTTCAGAATAAATGCATTTGCTCTTGACTGGGGTGATCTAGCTGTAAAACCAAGAGAAATACACGACCACATATCCACGCATGAACACATGCACAACCACACACACACACACACACACACACACACACACACACACACATATACAAAGACAGAAAGGTGATAGAGGGAGATGGAGTGGAGATTGAGTGCTGCATAGACTAGAAGGAGGGTTGGTGGACAAGGAATAGGATTATTTGATAGGGACGAGGGTGGGCGGTAATCACTTTTTCCAGGGACCTCTCTGAAGATGTCATGTCATCAGCATTTCCCTGGCAGCTCGTTCGCAGCGCGAGAGGGAGTGAAGAGAGGGGAAGGAGGGAGAAGCTGAGGGCGCGCTTCTTCCGAAGGTGGCAAGCAGCCAACAACAACAGCCGACTCCAGTAGGTCGGCACAGGAAGGGGGGGTGGGGGTGAGTGTGTGTTTGTGTGGATCTGTGTGTGTGTATGTGTGCATGTGGATGGGGGGAGGGGGAGGAGGAGGCGGGGTGCTGTTAAAGCCCTTATGTGTGCACCCTGCGCTCCTCAAGCGTTCCCGTTTGTTGTTCCCGAGCCAGAGGGCCTTCGGCTGGGCCGGTCCCAGGGGAGTCGTTACACCACATTCCTTTCCCATTATTCCAGGCGTCTCTTTACGAGCAGCACCATCCCCGGATTCGGCTGGCCTTTCCTCTCGCCCCTGATGTCCTGTGTTTTCATCCCCGTCATTACTTTTTGGTTATTAGCTGCCGCTGCTGAGGTGAAAGACGGTGATGTGTCAGAGAGCAGGGGGGGTGGGCAGGAGAGTGAAGGGCTACTACAGAGCCAGTGCATGTGTGTTTGTGTGTGTGTGTGTGTGTGTGTGTGTGTGTGTGTGTGTTTGTTTGATTTTGAATGTCCATCTTGACAAAATTAAAACAGTTATCCAAATATTTTTTTTCTAAAGTTGCTACATTCATTTCAAGCAGGACACTGTAACCTAGAGGACGACAAAGTGAGAGACAGTTAGTTAACATCTGCTACAGAGGACAGGTGTCACTCCAGTTCCATGTGGAACACTGATGGGAAACACACCATCAGGGCCTTTTATCGCTTCCTTCTCCACACATTCACTCTTTCTGTCTCTCTCCTCTGGTCTCTGGTTCTCTCCTCGTCGCCTCTCTCCCCTCCTAAATGTTCTTCTCCTTCCCACTGGTGGAGCCTTCTTCCGTTGGGTCTGTGTGACCTGAGAAGGGAGGAATGTTCATCAGAAGTATGTCAAGACTTTTCAAGGTCTCTAATGGGAGGGGCCCGGACCCTCGGGTCTGGGAGGGGCCTCGTGACTGACTGACAAGTACAGGTGGAGGTACAGGTCAGCCTTGTGTCAGTGAGGACACACACACTCACAGGCTCCAGCCCGGCTATGCATCTCTGGGAAAGAGTTTAGAGGTCAACTAAAGAGGTGATGTGGTTCGCTGCAAGAGAAAGTAAAAGCTCACTGACCCACACATGTCACATGACTATATTTAACCTAAAAATGGGGCCTACAGTCTTCTCTATTTTGCATTTCCTGTTCATTGAGACGTGTAGTGGAGAGTGTCGTTAAAACTGATTCAATTTTACTGAAGCTAGGGTCAGATAAAGAACATAAATGAATGCCATTCTGAAAGCATTTATGTTTATGCCTTAAAATTTACCCAATTGAGCTCACAGCTTTATCACCTGTAATTTATATTTAAGCAGGGGAATAAGGTCCAGTAAACCGAATGAACTGTGGCCCAGTCTACACTATATGAACTGGACGTGTTAGTTTTTCCTTGTTCGGAGGAAACACATTCCTTAGTTGCACCTCTGACCTTGGAGAGAGGGAAGGGATCCTGCAGAAATAAATGAATAAATAAACAACATGGAGAAAGTCCAGGCTTCTCTCCAGAGATTGCGCTTTCTCTCGCTCTCTCTTTCTTCTGTGCGTGTGACATGCGTCACTGCTGGATAATCCCATTTATTTTTTAAACAAAGATTTTGAGGTGCAACTTGTTACAGGTAACTAATGTCACATTTTAGATAAATCATCTTGATATACCTCCCAACCTGGAAAAGCTAGGTTATTTTTATTTCAACATTGTTTACTGTTTGCAAATGTGTTTCTCCTCCATAGTAATGACTCCCTGTCAAGGAACTGAACTGCTGACACTTTGGCTTGGTTTACTTCCTGTGTCACCTCCCTGAAATGGCCATGTACACCCTCACTTCCTGCCTGGTAGGATGTAGAGCTGTGGTTGGCAGCTACTCACGGCTGTTATTTCTGGCATCAAAAGGTAACGGCCACTTTTAAACCTCTAAAAAAACAATTGACATTAAAACATTCACTGACACAAAGAGGACTCGTCTGTGTTCCTGCTCTCATTTCTCTCCTGTTTGTATGAGTCCACACAGTTCTGGGGGAGAGGGCTAATCAGGTAAAATGAGAGAAAACATCTGTGTTAGGTGAAGTTGAACTTCTTATAAAGACCAAGCTCTGACAGAAACAGCACATTTAACATTATCACAGGACGGACCTTTATGAAGTAGAGGTCAGAGGGCCACTGGATGGACACAGTGTTGTGTGGCAATACTGCACCTGTCTCTATGAAGAAATCAGTCATAGAATCAGTTGGATCTGATCGAAGAATGTCAGCCCTTGAAACACTAGACCTTATCAAACATCATCTGCAGACTGGCTTCAGCTATAGCTTCTGTAGCTACTGACCTTTGAGTCAGCTTTAGGATAAAGCTCCATCTTTATGGAATCGTTTAAAATCTTAAATCTTTACGTTGGTTTCCCCTCGTTAAGCTCATTAAGGGCCTGATTAGTCTTACTATCTTACTTAGTGCAGTGTAGGTTTTAGCATTGACGCTTCTGATTAATACACTCATTAATACACTCACTGGCACATCTATCTGAGACACTTAAATTGAAGGGACACCATCACAGCTGTTGGCCTACAAGCAGTTTTTAAAACTAAGCTTTGTCCAAGTGATTATGTTTTGTAAATTATTTTCCCGTTTGAGCACGATTTCTTAATTGTTTTATACGATACCCACGTCTGTTCATAAAGTGTGTTTTACTTTGGTTAAAACTCTGGAACTGCTGTCACACTTCTTGAAAAAAGTAGTTTTTCAATAGGTCTTATAGTCTCTCTCACATCTACTGACATGTTCAAGTCCCAGGAGATCTCTGGTGAAGTTTGGAGTCCTGTGGTGAAAAATAATGTCTCCCAGATGGCCCGAAAGCCCAGACACGTACAGGATGACATACTGTATGCTTGTACTGCACATGCACCATGATTTTTGACTACAAAGAGTCCAGTGGTAGTATATTACCTGTGGAGGAATCAGCTGTATTTATTACCTGCTGTATCTGTCACAACCCTGAAATATCAAGAACAAACAAGGACCACATGAGCGAAACCTTTGAGCACTTTTATATACACAAACATGGGTTCATTGTGTCTGTGTGTGAGTTTTGTGTGCGTCCCAGCATGCAGGCTTTGTATTTTTGAAAGTTGAACACGTCTGTATAGGTGCTATTGTCACAAACGGGCTCAGCGAAAGTGACAAAGTCGCTAAAGTTAACACAAGTTGAACAATGGGTTGTGGAAATCAGCAGTGTCAGCAATGCATGGATGTGCGGCATGTGTACTGCAGTGGAGATGTTGATGCAGGGTGGACGCCAGCTTGAGGAGAGGAGAGGCAGGAGGAAGCACATGGGCCAGTTTATACAGCCCAGGTGAAGCATAATCAACTGATGACCCAACCAACTGTCTATTGAGGTTGGCCAGGACGGCCTCCAAGACAGTGGGAGGGGCTTCACTCAATTTTACAAAACACCCACAGTGTAGTGCCCATGCCCTCCTCATGCCCCTGTCATCACCTCCCTCTAACAAACCTCCTGGAGGGCCTACACTACTCAACAAGAGGATTTTATTCAGATCACTCTCCCACTGTACTCCCCTTCTACCCTCGCTGACCCCACCACAACACACACACACACACACACACACACATCCCTCCCCACCCCCTTCAATCTTGTCTCCCCTTCCACTCTCCTCAGCCCGGAGGGTCTGTCAGAGCAGAGCAATTTCCATACAGAGTATGAAGAGCAATACGGCAGATATCTCAAATAACATGAGATTTACATACGCCACCATTTCAGTCGCTGAGAATGTGCACACACAGATCCTCAGACACACAGGTTTAAACAATCTGGGAGAGTCTGAACGCAGTTACAGAAATTACATCAAAGTGTCATATACATTCATATTATCAGCTTGTGTTTTTTCATATGTAGATTATTATTGTGTTTGTGCTGCATCGTGTGTATGTGAGTATATAAATGTTATCTTTGTCTCTGGTGTGTCATTAACATCAAACAAAAATGAACACTGTCTGACCTGGCTCTATCGGAACTATAGGCAGGGACTCAAATGATACAGATGCTGAATAAAAAGCTCATAAGAAAACAGATATAAAAGGTATATTGACAAGTATACTACATGTGGTTCCCAAATATTATGATGTGTGACCCATTAAGTCAAGACCCAGTGTCTTGACTTGTGAGTCCACATCATAGCTTATGATCATATAGACATGAGTTAAGGCCAAAACCGGTTAAAACAAATAGCCAGTATTTGACAAAAAAAGAAAAATCTAAATAAATAAATATTATTTTTCATACATTTTGTGTACAAAAATATGTTGTTTGTTTTCATTAGAATAAACTTTATCATTTTGTGACCCGTCGGGTTAGTCCCGGCCTTGGGAACCACTGCACCAAGAAAACAAGAAAAAAAAGCAAGAAAAGAGAGATGATGGGATACATTTTTTCAAGCTCTATCTCTCTCTTATTTTCTTCCCTCTCACATGCTCTGCTTACTTGCTCTCTTTTAGTCCTGCTCTTTGCCCGCATGAGCCTCAGTCTGACTGGCTGCATATAGGGGGATTTCCCTGATGATGCAGTACCAAGATTTGACACTGCAAGGCAGTGTTGTAACACACCATCAGTGTTGCACTATAATTTTAGGTGAGGACAGAGTATTGGGCTATGCATCGCAAATATGTTAATTTGTGAATTAATTAATAGAATAACTTGTTTAAAACACCTCCACTGATAAACTCTACTGTTAAGTCTTATTGTCACTCTACTGTTAGGCTATACTTTTTCTCTGTCACTTTCTGTGGGAATTGTCAGTAGAAACAGGTCAGCATCACTCAGGAATGCCTTTTCTTCTGTGATCTTTCTTGATTGCCGTGCTGTCGTGAAAAAAAAAACAGATCGTGAGTGGGAAAGGAGTTACGGTGAGGCTGAGCAGTGTCGTTAAAAAACCTTCCTGGACTTCCAGGTTGGAAGGCTGAGGAGGAAGTGTAATTTGTCTTCAGGGGACACCGTAATGATTAAGAGGGTAATGGATGAAGGGGAAGAGAACAATGGGAGGTGTAGAGGCTTTAAGGTAGAAGTTAGTCCCTGACTCTCTGACATCAGTGAGTCACTAGACAGTAGACGAGGCCAGGGGTAGCCCACAGTGGAACGGACAGACATAACTGTTTATGTGTGTCATTGTTAGATGACGTCAGTGTTTGAGGGTTGATTACTCGATTTGCTGTCTTGTCTTTGTCTAAGGTACTGGAGCAATGGGAGGGGACGGTGGGGGTGTAAAGGCTGTGTACGCGTGTACACGTGCATGGAAGTAGGAGGATATCCAATGCGTTGTCGGGCGTTGAGCATCACTTTGTTTTTTTTTACATCCCTCTCTTTCTCACCTTTCTTGAGGACCTGTTGCTGCATATTCTAACACACAATAAAAGACAGACTGACACATAGATACACAGAGGTAGATGCATACATTGGGAGCAATGCAAAGTCTGGCCTCAAATTATATTAGATCAGGGTCTGGACTATTGACATTGCTGTTTTGAAGCCATTTCTAGCTATGTTTGGGGGTCATTATCATACTGGAAAATAAATATCCCAAGTCCCAGTCATGCGATGACTGTATTTCAAATTTCTGACAAGATTTCTCTGAATTTGCTGCATTAATTGATTCTGCTGATGCGCAGCAGACATGCCTTCTGGCATGCAACGCTCGCCCAGATGTCATGTGAGTTTTCTTCAAAAGTGTCTCTCTCGTTTATAGGCTGCAGCTTATGAAGCTCCTGAAGCTGTTGTTGTCGCACTGCACAGTCTCTCCCATCTCAACCATGAAGTGTCTCCCCCAGCTTCTCGGTGGTTTCCCTCATTTGTTCCCTTTTCGCAAGACACTCAGTTCAGTACAGCCTGCTCAGATGTAAAGCGCTGCCATATTGTTAGACCCCTTTTTTCACCTGATTGACCTTACAGCACTTAGTTGGATATTCGGTGCCTTGTTTAGCTACTTGTATCCTTTCTCTGATTGGAATTTTCAGTAAACTTTAAATTTGTTAGAATGATGTTTTGTCCTCATGGCACAGTTTTTGCCAGGAAACTGACTAACCTGTACCGTTAATGAATTTAATAATGTCTTATTAGCAAAATCATTCCATATTACTAAAACACCTTATGCACTGTAGCACAAAGTGACGATGTTCTTAGTTGTCCAAACAAAAAAAAATATTATATAATTGCCTTTCATAATATGCATACAAAAGAAAGCCAAATCATGCCATCAGTGTGTAAGGTTAGGGTTGGGGTTGTTGAGAACAGATAAAACAAAAAAAAAAAATGCTAGAAATATACTGGAAGTCGTTGAAAAAATGACACTATGTGCCCCCCCCCCCCTCCCCTCTCTCGCCCCCATCAGCTTTGTGCATTTGTGGGAGAAATCTGATAATGTAGCCTATTTACACAGTTAATAACTCTTCACAAACGTGTAATTACCCGAACAGGAGATCTAATATTAATTGTTATAAAGAAGATCCGAAGCTTTGCTTGCGGATGATTACCTGCATGCCAGGAGTCTGAGTATTAAATACACGCCCCCGTGCACGTTAAAACTGTGGATATCCTGTGCATGGTTAATACTTTGACGCATGGGCAGCTGCTGCAGGAGTGTGCGCTCATAATCTCTGTAAAATTATTACTGGGAGCTGGCAGGGGGGTGGAGGTTGTCTTTGGGGTGTCGGAGCGGGTCCCATGAATCGGGGATGGCGCTGCGTACAGTGGAAGCGAGTTAGCGGCCAAAGTTTGAAGAGCGCAGGCAGGAAAGTTCGCTGGAGAGGCGACCCGTGATCTGAAGTTCTTCTGTCACAGGCTGTTACCCACGGATTTCCAATGCAGACATGCGGACTACAGACTTTAATTAGCAAGGACTTCTGCGCTGTTTCCGAGGTGTTTTTAGTTCATTTCTCCCGGTCTCTGAGAGATAACAGTTAACGGGTTGCTCCGTTCGCTGCACGCTGTCTTTTCAATGGACTATCTCGTATCTTACCATCCAGTGAGTAATTTGGACTAACATTGATTGTATGGTTTCTTGACCTGCAGATAGCCTGAGTAAGTGACCATGAGCATAACTTAGCTGTTGACATCATGCCATGTAGCCTCGTCGTGGGTGTTTGAAAACAATGAACTCCCCCTGTGACAAGGAACTGGCACCCTTATCTCGGAACCACCGTCTCATGGCTGCAGCAATGCCCGGCGAGGACAGCCCATTGCCCGGCAACACTTCCAGGATAGATCGCAATGGATTAGGGGGACTGGTTCACTGTTTCATATGTGGAAGCGGAGTAACACCGGGGAAGGAATTGAGGTTACAAGTGGCGTACCAAAAAGAGAGGGTTTCCTTTTTCCCGTTTCTACAAAACCAGGAGCCAGCCCCGGGTGCGTGTGAACTGAGCCCGGACGGACACGCGCTGGTGTGCGCCGTGTGCCACTGCTTTCTGACGGAGCAGTGGAACTCCTTCGAGCGGAGCAGAACGCCCATTGAGAAGCGCATGTACTGGTTGAAGCGACCCTACCAGTGCGACTCCCGGCGGGTCCCGCAGGAGTGGAACATCTCTTATGACCTGGAGAGGAGGATCAGTGTCAGCAGCCAGAACTACGACGGAGGCGCGGAGTCCGATTTCTCGTCTTTTTCTGAAAACGAGAACATATCAGACCAGGAGATGGATTTTGGCGACAGAGCCGGCATGAGCAAAGACAAGTGCCTGAGAGCATCTGGCAAATCGCCAAGAGACAGTAGCAGGAAGAACAATGTCATCAGTGTTAAAAACAGCCCGGATTCACAGCGGGCGATGCGCTACCCGGTGGGTGTTTATGGGGCGCAGGGGTCGCCAAAAGCGGAGAGTGTTCTGCTGGCGAGGCGCGGTGCTAAAATTATGAATAATGTCTGTCAATCATCAGAATCTCTGGCAAAGTCCCAGGACAGATTCCCTCAGCGGTGCTACGACAGTCCTTTCTCTGACACACCTGTGCAAGACAACGGGGTCATTATGCGCAACAGGCGATGGATGGAGGAGGGGAATGTCAGACACGCGGAGCCTCGTCAGATTCAGCGTGTTGCCGACAGCAGCTGCGCTTCGTCCAGACACCCATCGCTGCTGTACCGAAGAAGGGGCGAGGATCACCCCAACACTGCTCTGTCATCTGTTGGCACCGCCGCTGTCACCACTAAATGTAACATGGCTGTTCCCAGGGAGAATAACTCTGACAGCTCTGATGAAGATGAGATTAACATTACAAGTGATGATGACATGGACATGTATGAAAGCAAAACAGGCACAACAACAACTCAGTTTAGACCTGTCGGAGACCTTTCAGCAAGAAAGTTGCATCATACTGTGGACACCTGTTCAGAGGAGTGTGTTTGCTATATCTGTGGCTCTGGTCTCAGACATGATGGCCGTTTTAAAGTCAGTGTTCAGAAACAGGAGAGGGCACAGGGTGAGCCCTTCTTTCCATTCCTGTGGCTTCACTCCCCTCCTCGGGGGGCGATACCTATCAGTACAGCGGGTACAACCCTGGTGTGTGGCAGCTGCCACACCTCCCTCATGCAGCAGTGGCAGAGCTTCCAGCTGGCAGATGTGCCCGTCCTCCAGCGCTTGTATGTAGTCCCCCTCAACCAGCCCACAAGCTCTATCCATCCCTCCCAGCTAACTCCCTCAGAGTCCATGGAGTGCTTAGCTGAACCCAGGGCTTCCCACGAGGCCTGTTTTCTCTGTGGCCAGGAGTGTGGAGGAGATATGAGAGTAGCATATGCACAGGCTGGTGTTGGTAAATCCCGAGGTGCGATGTATTTTCCTTTCATCAACATGTTACCTTGCCCCCCTAACGCCCAAGGGGTGAGGAATGGCTGTGTACACTGCTGCCCACAGTGCCACTTTATCCTGGAGCAGATCTGGGGTGCATATCGACTCAGCCTTAGTGAAGACCTCATCACCTCCGTCAGCTCCTTTCTGGTCAGGTACCACGCAGCCATGGCCATTGAGGGGTCTGGACCAGCCCATTCCCAGTCGGTTGTGGCCTCTCGCCCCAGCAGCTCCATGTCGGTGTGTTACCTGTGTGGAGCTGAGCTGTGTGCAGGTGGAGAGTACGAGCTGCATGTCAACCCGCCGGGGCGTTGTGGAGAGAGGGAGCCTTTCTTCCCCTTTCTCACCGTCCACCTTCCTGCTCCCCGTGCCAAGCCAGTAGACGCCACAGGCCTGGTGTCAGCTTGTAATCTCTGCTACCATGACCTACACACCCAGTGGGCCCAACATGAGGGCTTGGGTCCCTCCACCCCTTCTAACTCTGGTTTATCCATTGCCAACCCCCAGCCACCCAGCTCCCCTTGGGCCCGCCAGTACAGCTGTGAGGCTTTTGTGTGTTTCTTCTGCAGGAAGGAACAGCGCAGGCAAGGTAGGCTGTGCGCTGTTACCGTGGCCAGGCTTCCTGTGTTCCTGTATGCACCTCGCAGCACACGCACGCTCCTGGTGGATGATGGGAGGAGGTTGGTGATTGGCTCATGTTTGGAATGTAAGGCCATGGTGCAGGTGGGACAGAGCATGCAGCAGGACAGGGAACGGCTTGGACAAGTAGCCTCAGACGGGGAGGAGAAAGAACCAGAATCAGCCTCGCCGCAGTCTAGACACAAGGTAAGAAAACTGCCCAATAGGACACACAGCCAAAGATCTTCTTTATTTCCTCATTGCTTCAACTTTGTCTAAATGCATTCATAAGCTTGGTTAAAATGACAGTCTCCCGTCAGCTTTTAACCCCCCCTCTACATTCCCACAGTGCAGCGCAGACTGTGTTTGCCCTGATACGACCTCTGAGTCACATGACGAGGGATGATTTTGACATTTTGCATAGTGGAACCTGCTGTTATAAAAAAAAGGGGTGAATCATGGTGATTTAGATTATTCTTTTTGTGCTGTGCTTCAGTTGAATGCATTAATATCCTTGAAACTGCTTACCATGTGGTGGAGCACTGGATTCTCCTTTTTGCAGAAGAATAGTTTTCAAACAGTAGTGTGTGTGTGTGTGTGTGTGTGTGTGTGTGCGTGCGTGCGTGCGTGCGTGCGTGCGTGCGTGTGTGTGTGTGTGTGAGTGTGTGAGAGAGAGAGAGTCACTAGAGACTGAAAAGCTTACTTGGGGCCACTGACACAGCTTGGATGAACAATGATGAGACAAACATTTTAATCAAAACTTACTTCTATAAACACCAGAGAAAAACTATGGGGATCTGACGGCCAAGGCCAGCTTCATGTTTGCTCTGTCCATGTGTGTGTGTGAGTGTGTTTATTTGAGCAAGCATGACTGAGTATGTCTCACCCGGTGCTGAACAGTTTGTTTTGCTTTGAGCATGTTGAGGATTTTAGAGAGTATTTTTCAAGGAAGTTAGTTTAAAGCAAGTCTAAAGTTAACATACTTCTTTTGATAACAATAATAACACAAGTGCAACAAGAAGTACCTGCATTGCTAATTAGACCTGTTTTACTAGATGTATACATCTCATGTCCTCCAAATACATTAACTATATCATTCTGCCAGTGAGGCAGGAATTTGAACTGATTGTAAGCGTTTGTTTAAGTCTCTATATAGAATAATAATCTCAATATTATAACATTCTCAAGTTATATATGGACAGTTTAGTCTAATGGAAATAGAAAAAACAGACCAACACATAGCACATTTGATTTTATCTATTTCCATTAAAGCTGTTCCGCATTGGCTTCACTTCTCAGAACCAGAGGTTGCTGCCTGTGAAATTACCATGATGACCTATAGGGCAGAAAAGATAAGAGACTCAACCACAATAAGAAACATTGGTACTGCAACACCATAATGTGTAGTCAAGCAATTAATTGAATACACTCCTGAAATAATCAGGATAATCCCAACATTCATGGATATATTGTCCTGTCCATAAGAATCTGTTGTATTTATATCAGCCAAAATCACAAATCTGAACAGATTATTATTGATATATTTAGTTAAACATTAAAACTGACATCCCCGTTGTTGCCTTGAGACACTGATCTCCCCTAAAGTGAGTAGCAAGGGAACAATGTGAGCCATCTCCATACTCAGGCATGCCACAAGTAATTTGGCAGTGATGCGTGTTTTAAAGACTTTGTATATTACATTTGTGGGATGTGTTTTATTATTGTAATGGCATCCATTCATTATCATGAAAAAATACTGCATGTTAACATTGTAACAAGCGATTCTGAAGCGTGACAATGCTTCCATAGGTGGTCCAGATGGGCCAGCTCAGGGAGAAGAACATCTACACGCTTCCTCTAAAGAAAGATAATTCTGTCATCGTTCGCTTTCTTGCCTTTTTTCTGTTTCCAAAATTTGTTTTTTTTTCCACTCCTCTCTCAACAACAACAACAACCATACGATCCTTGGCCATGTTGTGAAAAAGTTGATAGCAGAACCCCGCTTTTCCAATGGCAGAGAATAGACGTTGGAGGGTGTGGGGTTATATCAGAGAGCAGTGCAGGGCAAATGAGGATGATGATGTGTTGATGAAGAGCTGAGGAGCATTTAGACAGCCAGTTGGCTCCGTGAACAGCTCTCTCATGCAAACAGACACTAACTGTCCAGCCATGCAGGACACGTGAAGAACATCTGTGAATGCCATTCACACTCAGCAACCTCAGTGTGTTGCACACTCACACCAGCTGTCTGGAGTTGTCCACCTCATTTTCTCTCTGTCCTTCAAGGAAGTGTTTGACTGGCGGTTACACTTATGGTCTCCAAACTTGTGTCTTTACTATTTGTCTGAGCACTCGCATGTGAGCAAGTCCCCGATGAGCTCATATAATCATATGTGAGGGGATACTCGTGATACAGAGTATATATTTTGGGACCAGCTTTTCTGCCAGCCAAAGTTGGGGCATCATGGAGTGGGAGGGAGGAGAGGGTTGTCGGGGCAGGCTGGGTTTAGGGTGATCATTTTGGGCTGGGAGGGTTGCAGGTGGCACAGAGTGAGACAGTGACCTCATGGCTGAATAAGTGCCAGTGTGTGTTTCTGTGGGTAAGGGGAGGTGTGAAAGATCTGCGAGGGAACAGGTGCTTTGCACGCTAGTGTCATGCTATATGCTTGAGAGGGTCTGTCAACGCTGGGGTTTGGGCTGTCAGGAGGGAGTGCCCATCTGGTTCCCCCTCGCACTGTATCTGCCTGGTGGAGGGGGCTGCACAAAGATAAACACACACTTGCATACAGCCTTTTTTTTTTGTCATCATACTGCTCGCTGTGATGTAAACATTATTGTGCAGGTATGAATGCTTATCCTGTGAAGTGTGTAATGGTGGATGGTGCTGTCTGTTTTTCTGGCTTGGTGAGATATGAATTAGCGCATGAAACGAGATCTGCCACAGGATATTAGCTGTTAACTGTAACACACACTCACATGCACACAAATGTAAGGGGCAGGTGGTCATCATGTTCTCTGTGCGGCCGTGTGTTTAATTAGTATGTTGGACATGACCTTTGGCAGGTGTGTAAGTATAGACCACCAGCCGGCGTCTGGCGAGGGGCTACTGGTCAGCAGATTTTTCACTTGCACTTTCAGATGTCCATCGTTTGGTGGTTGTTAAAACAGCTGCTTGCACGTTGATGTGTTTTTTAAAGATTGTTTTAATGATATTCTGCTTCATGAGACGGCAGCAGGATGACATACTTAAAAAAGAGACATGGAAAGAGACAGAGAAAGTGCCATAATGCATTTACTCGTCCTGCCTTTGAGCAACACAATGAAGGACATATTTATTTACTTTGTGCCTTATTTCTGACGTATTCTGCACTTAAATAGATGTGTTATATATCAAACATCTGCAATGGCGTTGAAGTTGTTTGACCCTCACTCGAAGTAAACCATGTGTCTAAACAGAGATCCAAAGTTACTGTCTTTTCAACACAGCTTCTCGCTTTGTTTTACCACCCCCCTGTTGAAGAGCAACACTGAAACACTGTGTGGAAAAAAAAGGTACGTTTTTAATTAAAACACTGCGATTTAAAAAAATACTTTCTTGATTAAACTCGGACTGCTGGAGCTTCATTTTAGCTTCAGCTGAATTGTGGAATACCTTTTGCCATTTATCCGTTAAATAGAGTGCAAATAGAGAGACAATATGATAAGTTGGTTCCTATTGAATAGTTCACACAACTTTGAAGGGACAGATTACTGTAAGAATACTCTGCATCTGAAGATAAATATGTGCAGGTGCAGTAAGGGATGGTTGTGCGGAGGAAGAAATTAATCTCTGTCCTTCCTCCGCGCTGTATTAGTTGAATAGCAAGAAAAGCAGCTTCTAGGTAAACAAGGTGGCACTTTTTCAAACCTGTCTATCAATGACTGTTAATAGAGGTAAAAAATGTCCTTAAAATTTAATTGCTGATGCAGTGCTATTTTTTATGCCTGCTGATGTAACACAATTCCATCTTTCATCGTGAGCTCGCCTTCGCTGATAAAATGTGCCAGGAAGGCATTCTCAGAGGCCGATATCTTTTACCTTTCTTTCATCAAAAACAAATTGCTTAAGTTGGAAGTGCAAAATGTGTAGAAGGCATAGCACAAAGTTGAACCCTTATGAGCACCAGGAGTGGGCTTGCATTCAAATATTTCCAAGAGAAATTTACTCCGGATATCACTTTTGCCACTTTTCAAAAGCTTTAATGCAAAAAAAGTGACAAATATAAATGTAGATAAATGAGAAAAAAAAGAACAAAAACATGGTGAAGAAATGATGGAATGGTCCAATGCTTCGGCCCTAAGTAAACTGATACCAGCGCTGCATAACTTTGTTGTTGTAAGGATTGGAATTGATTGCATGGCTTTGATATTGATGCGTATAATTGAAGCGTACAGCTAAATCAACAGTCTCCCTTTAGTCAACAGTGTGTCTTCTGCTTGTACAAGAACATAAGGGACTAAAACAGCAAATACATCAATCAATAGTTAAGCCTGGCAAAGCTAAATACTACATGATTGTACGTAGATACAAAGCACACAAACATATTAAGCCTCTCTTACTTATACACACTCAGATTAATTCATGTGTGTGTCTGTATCCACGCATGGATGTTTATTTTTGTATGGTGGTCTGCTGAGTGACTGTTTCGAGTGGATGATTATTCTTGAACTGTTAGAAGAGTGGAGACAGGATTCTGTGACTGAGTTCATAATTTAGTCGCTGTGTGTGTGTGTGTGTGTGTGTGTGTGTGTGTGTGTGTGTGTGTGTGTGTGTGTGTGTGTGTGTGTGTGTATTTGCGTGTTAGCATTGCGTGTGCTATGGCTCATATTTTGTATGTTAAAATGCTGCTTGTGTGTGTGTGTGTGTGTGTGTGTGTGTGTGTGTGTGTGAGTGCGTGTGCAAATTGTGTCTTGATGTGTGTTTGGTGTAAAAGATCGACTGTGTTCTCACTGCACGGCCCATATCCTGTAGCGGAGGTATTTGCTGTCACAGGAAAAACATGCCGGCATCTTGACAGTGTCGCCAAGGAAGATTTATAGTGTAGTGAAAGAAGGAGTGAGGGCAAAATTACACATCAAATCTGAATGTGAAGTTGAAAAGGGAGAGAAAGATTATCCTGAGTGAATTATTGGAAGAAGAAGAAGAGGAGAGTGGGAGGCTGAGAAAAGGTGAGGAGGTTAATGGGATTTAAATTGCAGCCAGAGGAAAACAGAAGAAAAATTACTCACATTCTCGTCAATTCATCATAAGAGGAAATATTACAGCATTCTGGCCACAGGGCTGTTTAAGCAGAACAGGGATTCTATTAAAACTGTGTTAATTTGACGCAATCGAGGTGGTGTGGTCTTAAAAATATGTTGTGAGTTGTTGTTATGCGTGCCTGAGTGTGGTGTGTTTTGTCAAAACCATTGGTATTGCACATATCCTGTAAAGTTACTGCAGCTGTGCCTCTCTCTTCTCCCAGCAGAGCTGTCTGACAGACAGCCTTGCGTTTCACGGAGAATCTTCTGGTATTTGAGGGGCTTCATTTCAAAGCTGCTCGAGGTGGGTTTTGATTTGGCGCTCGAAGCTTTAATCACCCTCTTTCCGCTAGCATCCCTCAGCACTGCATTCTTGCCCATATCTTAATGGAAAGATCAAATCCTGTATGGAGCAGATGAGATGGTGGTGCACCAGCGTTTCATTCTTCGTCTCCCTTTTTTTGTCACAACCCTGCAAAGACTTAACTTTATACAATCCTCTCACAGTACTAGTTTGAGGGACACCACAACACCCCAGACTTATCCCATAGCGCTCTGGTGTACCTGGCCAGCCGGGTGGTGTAACCTTCTTATCTTTGTAATGTCAAAGGTGGTGGTTGAGCTCCATGTTACAGCCCTCAACATATTGGAAAATAAAGTCCTTTGATCTTTGATACAGTTATCCCCTTTCATTGCTGACATACAGCACATGTGTGGCATGTACCCATGCATTCCATCTATGCATATGCGTCATAGTTGTATTAAGATCACTCGATACAGGCCTCCAAGATTGGTGTCCATTCATTCGAATGAAAGTTGCTCATATTGAGCAAAGGCCAAAAAGTTATCATCTTTCAGGGGGCGACTGTGGCTCAGTGGTAGAGCAGGGTCGTCCGTCAATCAAAGGATCAGCGGTACGATCCGCGGTTCAGCTAGTCAATGTCGATGTGTCGTTGGGCAAGACACTTAACCCCCGATTTTCTCTAATGATGACAAGTAGTGTGAAAGCGCTTTGAGTGGTCGGAAGACTAGGAAGTAATAATAAGTGCAGTCCATTTACCACTGGACTGCACAGCGCTGCATACTCCACATAAGTCTCAGTTTATCTTAACCTGCCAGTCCTGCAAATTTTACATTGAAGTAATGTCAAGCATATATACAATTTCTGTGTGTAAATTTGTTTTGTGAAAAGAGAGTTTGTTGGCGTTGAATGTGTAAACTCCAGTACATTTACTTTTCTTGCTTAGCTAGTTAGCTATAGCTAACATACCTTTCTACTATAAGCATAACATATCCGTAAATTAACAGAGACAAACCTTCAGTTTTTGGACATTTAGACCTACATTATTCACAGTTTTAGTTAACTACATTTAAAATGCAAATTATGTTATAAAAGTGAGCGGAGAAACATTCAACAGCTCTTAGCTTACCTTAACGTTAGCTATTCCTTCTATTTTTTGACACTGGGAAGTTGATAACAATTACTTTTTTCACATGGCTGGACTCTGGTTGGAGAATTTAGAGAACGGTCTCCATGCAGCTGATGGGTTGAGAGGAAAGTTGGGGTTTTGGGGCTCGTCTGGGTGCATACTTCCAAGCTAGTTTGTAGCTGACAGATGAGGGCATACTGACCCTTTAACCCTGTAAACAGAGAGGGATAATGATATTTGCTCAGCACTAAGGGAAGGGGTCAGAAAATGTCATATTGGAGGGAAGGGACCTGTGTAGAATTATTACACACCTGTTTAGATTTTTGTCTTCAACAAGTCACTTCAGTATTATGTGGGCTCATTAGTTACTCATATTAACTTAGTCTGCCCTTATGATCTTAACATTCATAATGAGTGAAATAATGAAATGCAATCCAGGAAATGAAGTTTGAGTGACAGCTATAAATTTGAAAGCTTCTCATATGCCAAAACACTGCAACCGTACAACTCTGGAACGGTAGAAATACAGAATTCACATAGCAAAGTGATCTGCCATGAATGTGTGCTTTCACATATTTGATTGGCCAACATTGCACCTTGCAGAATGACGGCATGTTGCGAGAGTGGTTTATCCAGATTCAACTTTTTAGCTGGAACCTTCTTTGTTGGCATCCCTGGGTCTCATTCAAATTATTGACGAGGCTGCATTTTTCCCACACAGGGCTAAAATCGGTCTGAATGCAGCCTCGACTGCAATTGATAGGTGTCAGTTTAATATTTAATTGTAGCTAAATGCATACTGAATTGTCAAGGATTATTCTCATATTCTTGTTCACATTGGTTGTTTCCCAGTTTATCTCTGTGTCAGATCATACTCCAACAAATACACTCCACAGTGACACTTATAACCTCTGTTGGCATCGGATGACAACTGATTTGCATTTTGGTCCCCAGAGGTTTAAACCGCTACACACACATGGTCTACCCGAACTGGTGTTTCACTTAGTTTTGCTGATTGGACCTCCTCTTCGGGCTGTGTTGGCATAAACAGACTGTGCTTGATTGATGTGTCCCTCACTCTCCTGTCAGTTTTGTTGTACCTGTTTTCGCAGGACAACTTACACCTTTATGATCCCTATTAGTAGAAGGAGTTTGGTGACCTCAGCAACCTCCCAGCATACCTCCACCCAGCTTGAACCTTAGAAAAGATCTAATCAGCCAAAATAACTGAAAACACCTGTGAGGGTGTGCAGGGTTTTCTTAGCTAAAGTAACAGCCTGAGCCTTTCCCTCATATTTTTGGATTTCTCCTGCTGTGACCTCTGGCTCATAGGGATGCACTTTGACTTTGGCATCACATTAGGAGGTGAAAAAATCCATAATGTCATCTGTAAAAAAATGTGATGGCATCATTTTGAATTCTTTCGATTTTAATATTGTATATAACTTAGGCAGAATGATTTTGAAATAAATATCTATTTGCAACTATTTTGACTGATATGGCAAATGCAATATGATGTATGATATTGGAGGGAATTTTCATTAAAAAAATGATTAGGATTGAATTTTTTTGGTGGGATCTGTACTAAACAAGATGCCAAGATGCTTTCTTAAGTCTGTAGAATATGATGTGTAGATCAGGACTTATTGGCAGCATGACAATATTTCATTTAAAATGGTATTTGGACACACTTTTTGTTTTATACAAATATTGCGCCTCCTTCAATTTGAAATTGCACTAGGCCTTATTGTAGTTTTCGATCGAATTTTGATTCATTGTGCAGCGCTATATATATAACCAAAGTGTAATACACATCCACCAGGCTTGTGGGAGGAACAGGAAAGAAGAGAAAAGAATTGTCTGCCACTTGATGTCATAATAGGTCAGTGGCTGGAAGGAGTAAAAGATTACAGAGGCCGTGAACTGTGTTACTGACCAAATTTGACTGTTGGAAATAGGTTTGAAAATCAGGAAAAAATGTTTCTTAAATAAAGCACATATTTAATTAGCTATCATTAATTATGCCTGGTAATCTTTCCTTCATTAAAAAAAAAGAGCCTTGATCCACTTGAGTGGACAGAGTGAAGGGGAACAGAGAGGGCAGTGTCCCTCTCAACCCCTGAAACCATGGATTCTGCTGTGAACTGTTTTCACTAGTGTTTTTTTTACGGGTGCCTATTTGGCACCAAAACGTGTGTATGCAATGGGCCAGGCTGGGGACACAGTCTAGTAAACTATGTGTGAACTAGTAAGCTGGGCTCTTGTGAGAACCACGGCACGTGACTGGGAGTACCGTGTTGGTGTGGGTTTTTGTGATGTTTATGCTTATTGTGTTCTCCACCATACAGTTTTCATTGATCCGTTTTCTCCCCTTTGTCTTTGTTTTCCTGAGGACTTGGCTGTGTGCCATCCTTGTATGGCGTTGACTAAATTGCTCCTTCTCCCCATTAACCTGTATCTCTCTCCCAGTCCCAGTTTTGTCCTTGACTTTACATTTTGGGACAAGCTAAGACAATTAAAGTATGGAGCCAGACCTAGTAACTAACTACCTGCAGGTTGAAGGAGGGTTCTGTAGACTGTTCAACGTGGGCGTAGTAATTTCACTCACAGGTTTCAAAAGAGTCGTTTTGAAACTTGGACTTTGTCAGTGATTATAGAAGTCAGATAATGTAAATGCATTGTAAATGTTGAGCAACCAAACGCACAATCAAGTCTTAAACATGTTTTACATAAAAAAAAATAAACGCTGCAAAGACACACATGAGAATAAGTCTGTGTTCATGTAATTTCAGAGAACTTGAAGATATGTTTGTCTTTTTGTAGTACTTTGCTGACATTGGAGTAAATCGATGTTACGGTTCTCGTGCATTGGTTTTAGGGTTCAGCAAATTCGCTCTGTGCTGAGGATGCTGTCCTAGTTTTTTTTACATGATTAAAACACCCTTCTGTCTGTCTTACTCTTATTATTCTCTTTTTATTGCCTCAATATATTTGTGTAATTTTTCTCTGAATGTCCTTTTTGTAAAGACCAGTCATTAGGCCAGTACACATGCCTACACTCTGATGTTTGTCATATACATTTTCTATACTGTGCATCTGCTTTTTTTTATAAATTGTTCTGTGTTGCCACACTGGAGCCTGGCATACTGTGACAAGAGCCCAAGGCGGAAGAGTGGTGATGCTGTAAAGGCTGTCGTGCTGTACTGCCCTGGAGTCTGAGTTTTACAGCAGTAAACCTGGTTTGACTGTGGTAATTATAGAGGACAGCGTGTAATGTAACTATAGCTGAGCTCTCTCTGCCAGCTGCCCTCTGGCCATACGCACACTCACCCACAGTCACGTATATATGCATACATTTGCAGACTTGCACTTCCATAAACACACACGCAGTATGTAGTCGTTGATTATAATTTACATACAGAGCAGCTGCAAGTGTGTGTCTTTGTGCACGCGTGTCTGCCAGGTGGTTGGGAGCACTGGCAGGTGTTTGCTCTCTTGCTGGCAAATGCAGCTGGATTGTGCCACAGCTGTGCATGTGTGTGGGTGTGTCGTGTGCGTGTGCGTGTGTGTGTGTGTGTGTGTGTGGTTCTGCACCTGGACACAGCTGGAGTGTGTGGTAGCACAGTAGCTAATAGCAGACCTATTTCCTTGCCAGACATTTAACATTTAACTTATGCTCTTAGCTTACTGGATATTATTCATGGCTATTAAGTGCTTTGCATTAGTCTTGCTGTTTTAGACCTTCCAAGCGCCGCTGAAGGTCCGTTTCAATATGATTATTCGTTCTGCGGGTCTTCCTCCTCATTTCCCACTATTTTTCACTCTACTCTTTCGTCCTCCTCTTGCCTTCCTGTTCACCCTCTTTTCTGCTGATACTACTAATGGGGTGAAAAGAAGGAAGACTCACTCTCACCCTGCTGTCAGGACAACTGGAGATGTAAGCTGGACCCAAAATAGCCCCCCCCGTAGTGACTAAATATATTTCACCACGTCTTGCCTTACACTCTAGCACACAGACAATCATTGGCTCCGACCAATCGCTAGATAACTTCACCCTCTTTCTGTCAGCCAACCAGGAGAGAGATAATGATTAGCATTACTGGTGATCTTCTGGGAGTTTATTTTGGCTGAAGAAGACATTCCCTCCTTGGTTTACTCTCTCCTCCCATCAGCAACCCCAAGTCATGGCCTTAACACCCCCACCCACCCCTTCCCTTACCCTCTCCCTTATACATACCGTTCAACCACCTGGCCTCTCACATACTCAGCTTGTCCTGCCAGCTCCAGGACAGCTGGGAAGGAGGAGACAGAGAGGGAGTTTTGGACTGACCCTCCCATGAGGCTGGAGACTGTGATACCTCTGGAAGAATGCGGTTCACAGACTATACAGTAGCCTTGACACATTTAGTATTATGTGGTCTCTACATTTGGTGCTAAAAGTAGATCATCAGGTTGGAGTGACCACATAATGGTGGCACTTGAAATGAAATACACCAATATCTGTCATGTACTTTGTACTGGAATCGTTAGGTGTTGCCAGTTTGAAAAGCTGGCCGCAGTTGTCTGCGTGGGTACTCTGTATAAACGGCATACTACGGGTTAACATTTGATTAAGCCTTAGTTTTTAATGTGTCCCAGTTAGTAATCCAGAGCAACATGCAAGGAAAGAAAGTTCACTCAGAGAGACCTAAACATTAGTAAGGTGGTATAGCCTTTACTAGGGATGCTCTCATTGGCCATGACACACACATAAACATGAACCAAAATGCACAAGCACACGCAAACACACAGACATAGTCAGGAGTTACAAGGACTTTGTAAATAGTTTCCATGGGTGAGAGTCTCCCACACTGACATGACCATCCTATGAGTCAGACATAAACCGATTCAGTTTCTCCATCTGTGAGACAGATAGATGCCACAGATACTTCCCGAAGGCCTGTCATTATTTATTTGTAACTTTTTGCCTGCCATCCCTTTCAAGTATGTCATTTGCACTCTTTAAATGTTATTAATATAGATTTCATGCAGCTGTTTACCACTGCTGATTATGATTTATTGAAAGCGTGCCTAATCTAATCCAAGGCTATGAGGCTAGAAGTATGCTAACATATGACCTGCCAACTTGGCCAGTGGCATTTCCCACATGGTCAGAAGTTGTGTGCAATGTGGCCCAATGGGCTAGTCATGGTTAATGTGCAGAGCACAGCCTCAAGGCCACAGTGGAGTACCCAGAGTGGTAAGCCACCAGAGTAGATTTAACTTGTTGCAAATCTCCAAGCTCCTTGGAGATGACTGTGCATGACAATCACATAATGTTTTATTGAGATTCACTGGCCATAATAGTTTTTAGGTTAGATCCTTTACCATTAAAATTACTGAAGAATGAGATGTTAAAATATATTGTAGATTGTAATGCTGGAGATGTTTTTCTGTTCTTCTTTTCTACGCGGAGTGGGGGTGGGGGTGGGTTGGGGCTATAAAAATAGCAATTGACGTGATTTAGGTGTTAGAGGTCTTCTCCTCTGTCCTTTTTTTTTCTTTCTTTTCCTTCTTCTCACCAGCTCTGTCCTCTGTCCATCTCTCCTTCTCTTCTCTGTCCCCCCGTCACCTCAATCCCCCCCCCCTCCTCCTCTTCCCCCTTTCTCTTCTCTTTTTCTCTTTTCTCCCCCCTTTCTCTTCATCTTTCCCTGTGGTATTAGCGGGGCCACATGTTGCTGGCCTCTCCTGGTGGTGTGAGCCCCATGGCAGGCCCTGGCTCCAGGCTGACGCGTAGCTTGGTGTGTGTGTCTGTGTGTGTGTGGATGAGAAAGAGAGACTCTAATGTGTGCCTGCATGCCTGAGAGTGAGCGTGTGTGTGTGAGGCCACTAACACAGTAACCTGATAGTGGTGCGGCTGAGTAGTACAGAGCGAAGCAGTGCTGTGATTTATCCCGCGGGCCCAGCAGATGGCTGCAACAGGAGTTTGTTTAAGTTTGCTTCAGAGCCGGGCAAGCAGCCAGGAGCATAGAGAGGGCCTGCCAGAAAAATGTTCACTGACTCTGGATGCCTAACCACACTACTCCCCCTCTCCTTTCCCTTCTGCCTCCCCCTAACCCCTCACATCCCCCTCAGTCCACACACACACACACACACACACACACACACACACACACACACACACACACACACACACACACACACACACACATGCTCTTGCAGACTTTCTGTCGCTACTCTCCTTTTACCCCTCTCTAATTTCTTTCTTTCCTCCCATCTGCTCCACACACATGCTTACATACATATGCACACTCACACGCATGTATACACACACATTGGTGTGTGCTTGCTTTTCTGTTGGCAACATCCCTGGTGCAGACATGATCTCACACCTCAGGAGGGGGCATTTAAGACTGAGGAGGTATCCATTCTGGTGGGGGTCTTCTTAACAAAACCATATGACCAACACTTTGCCTCTCACACTGGAAAAAAAGAAGTATCCGTGCTGCATAAACCCATGCAAAAGCAAACTTTGCAATGTGCACACAAAGCAGAGGATTTCTGGTCTGTGCATAACCTTTTCCTCTCTTGCTCTGATAAAATTTCTTTCTGTTTGCGAAAGTGATGACAAGTCCTGTCACATTGCCTCAGGTCATCCAGGTGATAACTCTTGACCTCCATCTCCACACATCAGCCTCTGTCTTTCCACTTTATCTCTTTCTCTGGTTTATTTCTGGTCTTTTCCTCTTCCACATATATCTGTCATCTAGACACAGAAGAGATTCCAACAAAAATTCCACCTCACTATGTCTAAATCAGATGACGCAGCACACATCAAAAGCAGACCAGGTCAGTGTGCAAGGTTGGGAAAGGTTCTTTGGCAATATATTGTCTGGCACAGAAGTTTGACTAGCTGCTTGAACTTGGAATGAGCAATTCTATGTACAGATTTTTCAGACTGCGTACTCAAGCCAATTTCCTCCCTGTATAGTTGGTAGGTTTCTTTGTGTTTCATTCAATATCCTGAGAAATGTTGAATCAATTGTATAAACATTTAAATATCTAAAATTAACTGCCACCTATCTGGCTTTTATCAGTGGAGTGTCTTTCATTATATTCAGTTATTTTCATTTCCATTAATAAAATTACTTAAATCCCACAAGCATTTTGATGCAGTGGCATCTTGTATATGTGTGCACATATGTGTGTTTTCTGATAAACATGATCTAATTATTAAAGATCAACTGTGTGGCCATGTGACCTTACGAATTTCTGAGGCACTTCTCAGATCTCTATTTTATTCATTTAGGATTCTTAAAGGTTACCGCTGTCCATGACAAACTTCGACCAGGGATGAAAGGGTTTGTGTGTGTGTGTGTGTGTGTGTGTGTGTGTGTGTGTGTGTTTGTGTGTGTGTGTGTGTGTGTGTGTGTGTGTGTATATATGTCTGTGTGTGTCTGTTATAGAGTGAAATAATTCTGTGTTTATGTTTTTGTGACTGTATGCATGTTTCAGTGCATGACTAATTCTTCGTTTCTCTCAACATTACTCTGAACCTCAACAAAAGCATGCACATCCACATATGTTCCTTATTTTATTCATTTCTTTTCTCTTTATTGATAAAAAAACATCTTTCATTTCATGTTTTATTTTATATCTCCATAATCTTCTCTGTGGAGCTGATTATTTAGATCATTTCTACCCTCCTGTTCAATCATCTTTAGATCCATTCTTTCTTTTACTATCATGTTTATTTGATCACTTGCTGCTGTAGTTTCTCAGTTTCATCCTCATCCTGTCTCCTAACCTCCAGTGTCATCAGTGGCTTTTCTTCTTTGTAGACAGTGATTCGACTAGGCGGTCCGTAACACTGATAGTATCGTATGAGAGAGAATGAAGAAGGTCACTAATGTAGACTGAAGCCGTGCATAACCCATACATAAACTATGGAGTGAGCGGACATCCTTGTGCTTTGGCACAGATCCTTGTTTCCTCTAAAGTAACACAAGTAATTCATACTGCTTGTAGTGCCTTCAGGTCAGAGACACAGCTGAATGTTATCTGTGATGTGTAAGCCTCTAAGAGTTTGTTGAGGATAAGACTGGTATGTTTTAGTTCCTGGAGGTATCCGCTGGTTACAGAACATAAATCAGATTTCATGAATTTGTTTTTTTTGTACTTTTGCATATGTGTCGGTGGACAGATATGTAGAAGTGTGAAGCCTTTAGCTATGAAAGAGGGCAATTAATAGATCATCAATCATCAATTAATCATTGAATCATGATAATACATAAGTACTTTCAGTCTCCTTAGTGTAGCCTTTGATAATAACTCAGATTGAACATTTGGGTCCCGGATAAAAAAAGATTTGAACATTGGTAGCTGACCTGTGACAGCACCAACAAATGTTTATTTTAAGCAACAATGTAATACCCATCTCATACCAACTACACAGTGTGAAATGATATTAAATTGGAAAGAAAAACAATAACTTAAACAAAACAACAACAGTATGCCATCTTTGTGCTGGTTCAGGAGCTAGCTTAGTTAATTAACTGAAAGTGCGAACACAATCAACACTTATTATTCCTGTGATGTTTAGAGAGACCCTTCTGTATGACATCCCCTCGCTGCAATTGCACGCATGTCTTTTTAATAACCACTTTAAATGTAAACGAGCTATACATCAAACAGAGAGGATGAAAAGAGGAGATGGGTAAAGAAGAGAGAATTCTTTATTAGGCCTCATATCCGCCTGAAGCTCTGCTCCTTGATACCCTCGGAGGACAGGAAGTGAGAGGGTCACAGGTCAGGTAGCTTAGCAGCCCACTAATGAATATTTATCTGTCAAGGTTACACTTAGTTGACACAAATGTGCTTTTGCCAGACTTATTGCCTCACAGAAAAGGGCTTATGTCCACTCATTACCTTCATATGTTATTCTATTGTACTGTAGAAACTGGTCATAGATGGATATTGGGGCTGCCGCCTGAATATAAGAAAAACTGAAGGCACAGTGAAGGGGTCGCTGCCACACAATTTTGAACAGGAATCAAAGCAGGTTTCCAAAAATATTTAGTTTACTTGGATTTTGTTTTTTACATTTGAGATATTCAGTAAACTTAATTGTTATACTGCTTGCTAACTTTCTTTCGCAATGTTTGAAAACTGTGTCTCAAAGCCAGTGCAAGGAATACAATGTTCAGAAGTCGTTGTTTGTTTATTATTTTGTTAGCCTAAAACTAGTCATATTTAAAAGTCTGAAAATAATGGAGTCAGCTCATAGAATTCCTACTTTGTATCCATTTTAATTGAAATAAATTAAAAACTCCGCCCAGGTGGCTGAACACAATTTATTTTTTAATAAAATACAGTGGACATGACCTCAGTGTTCTCCGTGGTAGCTATGGCCCTGATTTACATATGTAAAATATGTGTTGCCTCTTGTGTTTTCAAGATAATATATAATCATATTATATAGCCACAGACTACTTACTAAATTAACTGATTTGCATATAACCAGTATTTCTTTATAAAGTTAATGGGTATTGATGTTTATTTCAGTGGAAATTAAAGGCACTCTGAATTCTCAAGGAAGACATTGAAAACTTAATACCTCATTGTCCTGTTTGAATTCACACCAAGATGCCCTAACAGTTGGTGAAACCAATCTATGTATTTTCAAAACCAATACTGCTTTAAACCCTATTCAAATAAAACCATCGGATATTAGAACTCTAATTGTAATACCAGTCTGACATTGTATCCTTGTATAAGCCCATTACTTTATGCTGTTGTTAAATTTCATGACTAGATCTGTGAGATCTATCATCATATCAGCAGTCCTAGCCGTCTTTTACCATTTATTTCACTAAAATAACCTTGAGTCCTGTCATCTTTGATCTCCAATCCAGTGTGGCTCAAATCCAGTCCACCGCGGCTCAATGACTACAGACATGAGGCTAAAGCATGTGGATCTGTGTGGATTGTGAAACCTTTAGGGAATGACTTTCATAAGATTGTATTACCCATGTCCTCACTGTCCTCCTGTGTATTTGATAACACTGTGCGTTTAGTTCAGGCCAGATGGTTTGTTTTTTGCAAGCTTATTGTCGTCCACCTGTTTGTTTGCCTGAGGAAAGCGGTAAGCACAGCGATTTCCACAAACCAGAGCCTCAGACAGACTGACGCTGGCCGAGGAGTGATCAGATGCTGTTTGACTTCCACTCAATAAGGAACATGTGTCCTCAGTGTTGGACTGATCGCAGGCTTTGGACAGGCTCCCACACTACACAGCTCCACAGGTGTCAGAGTTGTTCAGGGTTGTGTGTGTAAGCCTGTGATTGTGTGAGGAAGACGGTGTTCGCTTTTATGTTCGTGTGCACACACATGTGATCGTTTTGAGCACTGACGCATCTTGAGTGCGAGTGTCTGTCTGCGTAGATCAAAGCCGTCTTTCTCTGTTGTTTTGCAGTACTTGGCTGAGTCAGTGCGTGTGTGGAGTCTGAGCTGCTTTTATTGAGTGTTGCTGAGTCGGTCAGTGGCCTGAGCCTACATGCATGGCTGTGGTCCTGTTGGATCTCTGTGATAGGCTGTTAAAGCTGACTGACAGCCCTGCTTTACAAGCTGCTATACATCAACCCGTAGACCTGCTGCAGCCGTGGGAACACAGACACATTTGTGTCTGAGTATGTGTGTGCATGTATGTTTGTGTGTGTGTGTGTGTGTGTGTGTGTGGCAGAGTCAGCGAGTAGTGGGGGGCAGTGTGGAGCAAACAAGGTCTGTTGCTGCACGATAAGGCCTGCTGACCTTGTGACCTCGAGCTTGCTGTGGTGAGGTCATCTCAAATTACACCTAGCCAAATGTTCCCTGTCTGCTAGCAATAAAACAGGAAGGTCTAACCTCTGGAGCAGAAACCTTTCTTACCTGGTGATGGATGATGGTCTTCTGTCCAACCTTATGTCCAACCAATGGACAAACACTCTCATGGGCACACAGTGTTTAGCTGGGAATCACAGGCTAAATCATGATATTTCCATAATAATGGTAACACAATACAGATTGTTTAACTTAAAAAATCCCCAGGTTGGCAAAATAAGTCTTGCAAAATCTTAAAACTGCATTATAGGTGCTTTCGGTTTTATAGAGGTTAGAAAGCATAGATGATGCAGTATTGAATAAAATAAAAATCTCCATGCCAAATATCTGCAGTAAAGGCAAGAAAAACCTCTGCCTAAGTATCACAACATAACATACTAGTGCCAGTGTATCATGAAATACTTTATGGCTTAACCTGTAAAATAATATATTGCAAATTGTATTATTTGTCTCACTACTGATCTAGTACACCAGACACAAATGGTGAGTTCACTTGTTTTATAATTTGTTACAATGCCATTATGCCTAAATAATATTCCAGCTGAACTCTGTGTGGGAATAGGAGGTATAGACGACAGCAGGGGCCGTGTGTGTGTGTGTGTGTGTGTGCGTGTGTGCGTGTGTGCGTGTGTGCGTGTGTGCGTGTGTGTGTGTGTGTGTGTGCGTGTGTGCGTGTGTGTGGCCTAGCTTTGAGGTAAATATTTGAGGACTGCTGGCACCATTAGGAGAGGGTCTGTCTTGGATGGGCTGATTTTGTGTGAGGCCAAGGATGACGTCAACTTTACCTCAGAGGATCACAGAGAGAGCCAGAAGGATATCATGTGTGTATCTGCAGTTAATGTGCACACAATGACATACTTTTCTTATATTCAGAATAGAGTTAAATGAACCACTGATCTTGGATGTGAGTTGTTTGTGTGTGTCTGTTTTTAATAAAAGTTTAATTACCCGGCACTTCGCTTGTGCCTTCCCCTTAATCACATTTCCTCTACTGCTTCCTGTTTGTGGCACCTGGGTTCTGCTCAGTGACATGCATTCACACTTGCATAACTGTTGGATTTCTTGCTCTCAACAATATTATTGGACAATTAATCAAGTTTGAATGCCAGACAATGTTTGAACTGGCTTGACAATGACTTTCGTTTTGTACCCCATAAGCAACTGGCTCTGTAAACACAACCAAAACTGCCAATATTCCTCGGTCTCACTGAATCTTTCTATCTTTAAATATCTCAGTTTCTCCCTCCTTCATTCTCATTCTCAACTCTAAATCTTCCTTCTCCTCCTCCTCCTCCTCGTCCTCCTCCTCATTCTTCACCCCCTCTGTCTCCCTTTCAGTACAGATCAAGCCAATCTCTTCTGGCGCCAATGCCACTTCTTTCTTTTCCCCTCTAGAGGAGTCTGATTTATTGGTCCAATGTTTATTTTTGTAACTAATTTTAGTTTTTCCTTTCTTGTGTATTAACATTAGCAGAGGGTTGTTTTTTTTTCTTCATGTTCAGTGGTAAAATGTAGTAAGTGGCGTGGACTACACAGCAGGCAAACTGGATGTAAAGTGTGTGTTTATATGTGTGTGTGTGTGTGTGTGTGTGTGTGTGTGTGTGTGGGGGTGGGGGGGTGGGGGATTTGGGGAGGAGGGGGTTGGGGGGGGGGTATGTGCATGTTGGTGCACAATCCAAGCACAGATGTTCTCAAAGGCTCCAGTTTTTAGCCAGTAGTTCTCCCTCTCCCCTTGCAGAAAAAGGGAAGTGTCTAATAAAAGGCGGGTGTATGAGATGGAGTGAGTCATACACACACGCACAGAAAGAGAGAGAAAGAGTCAGCCTCCCTCGATCTCTCTGAGCTTGTGAGTGAGAGAGAGCGAGGCAGGAAGCAGGGAGGGAGGCTGTGCCAAGCTGTAGCTGAATTCCTGCCAAGAGTCTACTTGTTTGCTCGTCTGGCTGGAGCCAGAGGCTGACCTTATTAGCTAGGAGGGCAGCCGTCTTATTAAAACACATCTGGCGCTCAGGGAGCCCAAATAGTCCTCATATTGTCTTCCTGCTTGCTCCTGACCTTGCGTTACCTAGCAGGAATGCTGACAAGAGCTTCATGCATCTGTTGAGAGTTTCACCAGGGTCTTTCTCCCCCTCCTTCCCTCCCTCCTCCCCTCCTTTCCACCCTTGCTGTCTTTGCTGGCGCCTGCACGGTAGCTCTGTGGGACCTGTTTTTTCTTCCTCCCCCCTTTTTCCTTTTCCCTCCCACCCTTTTCCACACACCACCCCTCAACACCGCCACCACTCTTCGGCTTAGCGTCCCCGTACCCCCCATGGAGAGAGTTTTTTTTTTTCCCTGCCAGGTTGCTGTGTTGATACAATTATTCCTGTGTGTATTTGTTTTATGAGGGCCTGTAACCTGGTCCTGTTTAAATAGCTCTTTGCTGGTTATTTTAAAGTGTGAATGGTGCCACGTCCTGGGGCCGGTCTTTATTGTCTATTTGGAGAGGGGGTCTTTTATATGTACAGCTTCTTACAAGAGAGGAGCTGTAGGTAGACACACATAAACTCAAGCTTTTACTGTACAGGAACAGAATCCCAGCAGGCTTCACAATGGATCCAGTTCAATCGCTTGGCGTTTGTGTCCTGCGTTTTGTGCACAATGCAAAGCAAGACTTTAAGTCAAAGCATTTTCAACATGTTCATTTTGAGAGCTCTGCCTTGCTGATCCTAGCATTAAAGGCCTAAGTGGACCGCTGCTCAGTGGCTTGGAAACAACACCATCATTACAAGACTTCACACCTGTAGGTACCTGTAAGCTGCTGGAAGTGAAGTGGTCCACTTTACACACCACTGTTACAATCACAGATGTTTCTCCCCATGCCTGTAGTTTACACCATTCTCCAGTATGAATTCACATTCACTTGTTCCACCGTCAAAGTTGTTAGTTGTTGGTCTAGTGCCTATACTTTTCAACATGCTGAGTTTGTGTCTCTGCTGTGCTGCACTGGTAACTGTTCCTGCTCGTGTGTGCCCTTTGACCCCAGCAGAATCCTCTGGTTTCGGTGTGGCTTTGTACTTCTATTCTAACCCTAGATGCCCTCCTTACTCTGGCCCCTAAATCAGACCCCCCAAAGTCCAAGTCCACCAGGTCACCTGGTCCTGTTACAACCTCATTTATTTTCCTCTCCTCTCCTCTCATTTCCTCTCCTCTCCTCTCCTCTCCTCTCCTCTCCTCTCCCCTCCTCTCCTCTCCTCTCCTCTCCTCTCCTCTCCTCTCCTCAGATGGCAGAGGTAGAAAAAGATGGATATGAAAATGAGAGAGACAAGGAGGTGAGGGTCAGTGTGTTGATTTCTCTTCTGTGGTCAGTGAGGGTTGTAACCTTTGAATAGATGAACATGAATAATATCAGTTTCTATGAGCAAACAATGCGTGATTACAGTGACAGAATCACAGCCTGTATGCTGTGCTGAACATCTGTTTGGTGAGGGAGTCTGGACTCACTCATCGCACTCATAACATCACTCATTCCCTTCCCTTTTCTCTTCTCTCTCCATCCTCTGGCTACTCTAGACATCTTGCTTTTCTTTTTCATCTGTCTGGCGTGTGTGCACAAAAACTTTATACAGCTTTTGTGTTGTATAAAGTCTCCATACCCAACAGCTCTGTGTATGTCTCCACTTTCTCAGACTGACTTTCTCTTTCCCTGTGTAAGAGCCCAGCTATTGATGTGTCTTTTGCAAATATACCTATTTTCCCTCCTGTGATTCACATCTTACAGTCCGTTTTAATCTTCTCTACCTTTTTTGGGCTCCACCAAGTGCCACTCTTTTTTTTGCTGTCTGATCTCTGATGCAGAACAGAGCACCGCTGGGGATCTGTGTTTAGTTTATACACACACACGCACACACACACACACACACACACACACACACACACACACACACACACACACACATTTCTTCAACCTCAATTGACGCATGATCTGCAAAAGCTCTGTCATCAACAGGATGCTCTGCTCTAATTGGCTGCGAACACATTGTGTGTTACAAACATCACTCCGGAAAACTGCAACGCAACGAGGAATTTGCTGTAGCCTGGGGGTTGACAGAAAGATGCCACACACACACACACACAGAGAAACATGACCTCTGACAACAAGAAAGGGGAGAGCGACACACGGACACAGGACACGCAGGATAGAACAGCGCTATATTGTGTCATGTGTAGCTGGTAAAGCGATTAGAGCTCTTTACCAAGTCTGACCACCAACTCTTTCATCCCCCTGTTTAACACACACACTCAGCCCAAGGCCTCTGGTAAAAGCTTTATTTTATTTGCTCCCGGTCTGTTAGTGAACTTTATTGGCTCCAAATCTTTTTACACTCATATCAGCTGCTATGTTTGTTCTGTGCACGCGTAGAGCCACACATACAGTATATGCACTATGGCCAGATCCCTGATCATGAGAGAGAGAGAGAGAGAGTGAGAGAGTGAGAGAGAGAGAGAGAGAGAGAGAGAAAGAGAGAGAGAGTGTGTGTGTTGACCGGACAGACCCTGCATCCTCTGGGGAGATTCCAGACATTCCTCTACTTCCCTGCCCACTACAAAGAGACCCATTCCCCAAGGCAGATTGCAGCTCTGCCTCATTACACACACACATACACACGCACACATACACACACACACACACACACACACACACACACACACACACACACACACACACACACACACACACACACACACACACACACACACACACACACAAAGAAATCCTCCTTCTACAGTATGCTTGTTTCAGAGGGCACTGTTGCAGCCTAAAGATCCAATTACTAAAACCGAAACAGCTAATCTAAACAAGCAAAGTAAGATCGATTGATGACCTCTTCATTGAGCAGTGTGTGCTTTGGGATGTATGTGTGTGCGTGCGTGTGTCTGTAATGGGGTGGCTTGTAAAGTGGGGGTCTTCCTCCCTCCATTGATAGAATAAATAACAGAGCTTCCTCCCTCTGCTCTCTTACTTTTCCTGCTATCCCCCTGGTATTGGGAGGAAAAGACATGCCACTTCTTTTCTTATACCTCTCTTACTCTCTATGCCTCTTATATTTTGCCTCTACTATTTTCTAATCTTTTTTTGGTCTGTTTCACTTCTAATTTAGTTTTTCCATGAAAAACTAAATCAAAATCCTTGTTGCTAAAGCGTGTAGAGGGAAAAGTGTGTGCGTGCGTGCATGCGTGTGTGTGTGTGTGGCGGCGGCGGCGGCCAGGTCCTCAGCATGGGAACAGCTGTTCGGAGCAGTGCTGGCCACACACACATGGGTCTGATTAGCACTTGGTGACTCCCTCCCTTCCTCTCCCCTGCCCTCCCTGCTCACCTCCCTCCCTTTTCAGTGGGGGCCGCGGCATGCTGGCGGCACCAATAATTTTAATGCCTAGTCTGAGTCTGCCAGGAGCACAGGCATGCTTGTGCGCAACCACACACACATTGCACACAGACAAACACACACACATACACACACAGCGGCAGAGGTAGCACAAAGCTCTCATGCTTTGATCTGCTCTTTTCCCTTTTCCTCCCCCTCCCCTCTCTCTTTCTCCTTTTCTCTCTCTGTTTACCCCTGACCTTCTCCTCTCCCGCCTCCTCCTCCTCTTCATCCCTCCCGCTCCGCCACAGATGTTCTACCTTAACAAGTTCAGAGTTGACTTGTGGGGGTCTTCATGTCCTGTACTGTTGTACACTAATCCCCTTGTAAATGTTATATATTGTTTTTGCTTCTTTTTTTCCTCCCTCTCTTTCCTTGTCTGTCTTTAGACGGATCATTCCATCCAACATTCTGTCTTTGTCTGAATGGAACAATTTAATGACTTCATTGGTGTAACAGCAATTGGGCCGTAGCACTATAGACACATTGTATAACTATCTATCCATCTATCTTTCTAGCTATCTTTCTGTCTTCTTTTTTTGTCAGAGCAAACATTTCTCTCTGTCGTCTCTGATACTGCAGTCCAGGAGGAAATGTCTCTCTGAGGCAGATTCCACATGGAACTGATAACGGAGCAGTGGGTGTAATAACTCACAGCAGGAGATAAGTGTGTGAGAAGGGGGCGATTAGGGGGGAGGGGCGGAGAGAGGAAAGGCTGAGAGACAGGTTGAGGAGTACAATTGGAGTAGGAGGTGAGACAGGAGGGGGAGGAGGATGAGAAATGATCAGAAGAGAGTGAAGAAACGGATACAGAGTGTGGGACAAAAAGATGCCCACCGTGACTCATTAATGTGACTCCACTTACTGCATAGTTTGTGCATGTGAGGAAAGAAAACATGTGTGTTTTGTGTGTATTGATCGAAACAAAAGCAAGACCGTGACATCCAACTTTAAGTAGGGTGAAGTGAGTGTCAAGTGCAGCAGTTGGGTTTTAAGTTATAAAGTACATTATATGAATATAATGTGTATGTATCACCATTCAAATCAAATGATGTTTTATTTGTGCTGTATCATTTATTTACGTTACGCAACCGCAAAGAAGAACAAAATATATATAGTGTACTCAACATGTAGTGCATAATATTTCTAAGAAGACAGACCTAGAGAACATCTCGCTCTCTCTCTCTCTGTGTGTGTGGAGTAGAGCAAGGGGAGATTGTCCACTAGTTAATTGTTCTTGGATGGCGTTGTTCTCTCTGACAGATGCCTGCCTTAGTAAAGTCTATATTATTTATGTAAAATGACTTTATGCACAAAGCGCAGTGAATTTTAGTAAATGGTTAAGTTAATGTGACATCAGTCTATGTTCCCAGTGCTTGGGGTTTTGGCAAGCTGTTATGAATTCTGATTCTATTACACCACGTTTCAGAGTTTCTTCCTTTCTGTCTGCCTGTCAGTCTCTCCATCTGTCTCTCTGTCTGTATCCAGTTAGAGAATAGATTGGTACCTTGTGGCCGACTCCAGAGATCAAAACCACTGGTGTCTGCCGTCGCTGTTTCATTTGTTCCAAGTGACTGCAGTCTGGACAGATTATCTGTTAACCTTTCCTGTTGCTGGAGACAAGTATATTTCTTCAGTGGCATGTAGTGACATTTACATCTCTTCATTTTAACATGAGTGGGACATTTTTTTTTTTCTTCTTTTCTTTTTTCTTCAGAACTTTTTAATGTAATTTTAGGTTGTCACAGGATGCAAGTTCTTATCATCAGTGAGCGTATGTAGTGTGCAGAATATGTAATGATATCATTAGCCACCAGATGGTGTCAGTGGTCCACACAGGATAGGTCTTGATGCTTGACAAGCGCAGAAGTGGAGAACTCCAACTGATAAAAAAATGGAGGCTCCAGTAGTTACACAGGGAGGGAGTGGACCCAGGTATACTCTATGTTGTGTATTTAAAGCAGATTGCATGTCATTTCCTGGACTTGTGTGTGTGTGTGTGTGTGTGTGTGTGTGTGTGTGTGTGTGTGTGTGTGTGTGTGTGTGTGTGTGTGTGTGTGTGTGTGTGTGTGTGTGTCTGTCTATCTGTGTGTGTCTGTGTGTTTGTATTTGAATGTCAATTTGTCAGTGCGAAAAGGATCTTTCTTGTGCAACAGTTCTGTACAAGTCATTCTGTACCGCTGGGTGGCTTGGAAAGTGTGCATGAATGTATGAGTGGTTTTGAGGAATGGGGATATGGAACAGCTGTTTAAATGCTTTGTACAGTAATTGCAGTTGTGTGTGTGTATGCGTGCAAGTGTGCGTGTGTGTGGTGTATGGTGTCATCACTTGGGCTGTGTTGTGGTAGACTTTCGGCTCCACACACCAGGCAAGTCTGTAATTACTCAAGCCAACGCTCATACACACTGTAAGCTTGTAGAGTCTGTGGTCCCCCCACACCCCCCTACTCTCTCTCTCTCTCTTTCCCTCCCCTAACTGGCTCCGTCTTTCGCTCCGCTAAAGTCTTCCTCTGTGATTCCCAGTGTGGTCCCAGTTCTGGTTTGGCCATGAGATCTGTCTCCTGTGTTTTGGAATGTGTCGGTGCTTCTAGCCAATTCACCCTCATGCTCACGCTTAACTGGCAACACACACACACACACACACACACACACACACACACACACACACACACACACACAGAGGTATCATAATGTATTGGCCCCTCTGGCCAACTTGACCCAGCCAACAAGCCAATTACATATGACTCTGTTTAGATACACATATTTTAAACAGTGAGCTAACGCATACCATACAGGTTTTGAAATTGTCCTGTCAGCAGGACACAATCCCCCCCGAGTCTCTCTTCCCACTACACACTAACATCCAATCTGAGATGTACATATAACAGTTTTCTGATTGATCATGCCAGTAGGAGTATGTGTGTGTGTGTGTGTGTGTGTGTGTGTGTGTGTGTGTGTGTGTGTGTGCGCGTGCTTGCCTGCCTGCCTGCGTGAGAGTGTTCCTGTGTAGTTACTGCCAGCAGCCATCAGAGGACAAGAGGCTAAGCGACATCTCTAACCAGTTTGAGAGCCTCCCTATCTCTGCTCACACAGACTGGGTTTCTGGGCACACACACTCGCGCGCACACACACACACACACACACACACACACACACACACACACACACACACACTCACACACTGATAGCGAATAACACACTGTGCATGCACACATGCTTATGCATTCCGTTCATGTATATTCCCTTTTTACTGTTTCTCTTGCTCTCTCGCACTCTCTCTCTTTCACACGCACACAAACACGCACACACAGATTCCCTCTCCCAGCGTGGCTAAACTAGATTAGTGTGTATAAAGGCTCATAATCCTTGCTGCCTCCCCAGCAGGCAGAGAGGAGCCTGTCCTCCAAATTAGGTTGGCCTCTCTGGGTGATGAGTGGCTGCCAGCAACAAGGGTCCACTTTATTTGTATGTGTGTGTGTGTGTGTGTGTGTGTGTGTGTGTGTGTGTGTGTGTGTGTGTGTGTGTGTGTGTGTGTGTATTTTTGCATTCGTGCATTAGCTGTGAAACACACGTCTCCAGCTGCTGTGGCACTTGTCCGCACGTAAACATCCATCCAAAGAAAGAACAAAGGAAGATGGCACTATGAAACCAGTGGCACAGTGTTTGGTTAACTTAGTGTTGTAACTTACGGTATATTAATCTTGGTAAATATCACACGGCAAAAGTTGGCAGTTGACTGTACAAAAGATAAACAGGAGCAGTCTAAACTTAACAGCAGGGTTTGCCTGTTAAAGGGTGTGTCAACATATAATGTCTTCTGGCTAAGCCAATTCCTTTGGAGGGATGTGTTACTACTATTTATTATGGTGCTGTTGGTGTGAGGTGTTTGTAATGGTAATGATAACGGCACAGATTTTAGAACATAGACTCGGTGTGTATGACTCCACTGGTTAATGGAAAGTTTTTAAATCTCAATTTCGGTAGGCCATATTGTTTGCTGCAGCCTTTACCAGTTACTGCAGCCATACATTCTGATTGTGAGAAACTTAGATGACTGTCAAGCTAGAAAAAAACGGTTTAGTCCTTCATCCCTCCTCAATGCAAAAATGATCACCATCAAGCATTAATTCCACTTTCCTGTAAAACAAAGTTGTTTTGTGTCTTAAGGCACTTCTCATTTTCTTCAGCTTTTTTGTATGAGCATGGTCTCATGGCCAGCAAGTCGCACATCTGTTGTACATAAATAAAAGGGCCCTCTCTTTAGTATAGTGCTGCATGCACTTTGATCTTGACTAAGTGTGTGGATGGACTTTAGTTCTCTAATATCTATCTATACCTTCACACAGTTGATCCTTTTTCTAAAGGTAATTCAGTTTCTCTCTGGTTGTCATTTCTGCCACAGTCATACAGGGGCATTGTGTATGTGTGGCTTTAGTGATGTTCAAACCATACAGACAGTATGTCATTTGACCTCCTGAACTGGGATTAATATAAATGTAATGTATTGTGTAACAGTATGGTTCACATGCTCATAGTGATAGAAGTCTGACTGTACGTACATGTAATGATAGGTGAAGTCTATTGACTTGTTCATCTCTTTCACTATCCCAATCACATTTGTACCAGTGTCAGCTATACAAATTCCTCTGGACTTGGCAAATAAAGTCAAGCTAATTCTGAATCATATTCATTACTGCTGAGGTATAATTTATCCTGATTACTATCCTTATTATTTTGTTTATTACACTTACTGATCTCTGTTGGCTTATCCAGCCCCATTCTTTATGATGTTGTGAATGTTGTCCTTCTGTTCCCCTCTGTGGTGCTTATCATCATGATTCAGCAGACTGACTGTTACACCAAGGCTGTATTAGCTATGGGGCAGCACTCTTTGGGGTCTTTAGTGTGCTAATAGAGAAGGGCCCATAGGGAAGCACAGTAATTGGTCTTTATTTATGCTGAGTGAAGGCTATGATTAACTAATATCACCCCTGAGTGTATATACACGCACACATTAACACACGTGCGGCACAGACAAATGCATGTGCAGTCACACACGCACATGTACAGATCCCCTTATATAGCGTGTGTGGTAGTGAGATTGAGTGGAGAATTGAGTATTGAGCTAATCCCTGGTGGCAGGCTGGAAGCTTTGCAAAGCCACTGACGGGCAGTAAAAAAAAAAGGCATATTGTAGTTCACTTACAGTACCACAGTGACTTGCTAGAGGAGATGTGATGTTGCCAAGATAGTTTTTTAATGATTTTGTAACCGCTCACAAGCGAGAGGACAACAGTGTGTCAAATATGCATTAGTTCTTCCATGCTGTGTCTATATGAGTATGCAGATTACACTGTTTTTCCCACTGCGGAATGCCATTAAACTGTCAAAGGGTCCATAGCATGACAGTGAGAAAGCAAGGGTGTGTGTGTGTGTGTGTGTGTGTGCATATGTGTTGTTTGTCTTTCTTTGCCGCTGCTAATTAGCTGGGGCCAATAAGGCCTCGCTTTGTCTTTCGTAGAGACAGACGGCGAGCGGGGAAAGTGGTTGTGCTGCAGCCTACTAGACTTACACACATGGAGGCAGTACTAGCCATCCACGTTCTGGCTCTGTTGTTCTACCTCTGTATGCATGACAGACTCGTGTGTGTGTGCGTGCGTGCGTGTGTGTGTGTGTGTGTGTGTGTGTGTGTGTGTGTGTGTGGTTGTGCGCGCATATTTTTGTCAAATCCCCACAGCGGTGGTGTTCTCATGTGTTTACTCTTAGAGTAGAAACTGAACACTGGGCTGTAATCAGAGCTGCAGTGAGAGGATCACAACAACAGTGTTCCCTCATTATGGCTCCAGCAGATCACCTTTGCCTCCTGTGTGTGTGATTATGGTTCCCCCCCTGGTAGCCTTACAGGCAGCAGTGGTACATGTGGGTGCAGGCAAAGTGATCTGTGTGTGTGTGTGTGTATGTGTTTGTGTGTGTGTATGCTTACATAGTGTGAGTAATATAAAGAGCTTTGTTTATACATTTTTTGGGGCTTTAAAATGACTGTGTGGCTCTGAAAGGCCTGGTCACTGACATGTCAAGAACTTCTAAGTCTTTCAAGGCACAGAGACGTTTTTATGATTATGTGTACTTGGACGCTGTGGCTGACGTTGGGGCTCAACAACGTGAGCATATTCAAATTCCTGCATGCAACTGTGTGAATGTGTAAATTATAAAAAAGTAATAGTAGCACTTGTAAAAGTAATTAATTAAGCCATGAGAAACAGAGATAGAGAAAGGGATGTAGTCCCTAGAAGATATTCAAACTGATAACCAAGTTACCACAAGACTAATATTCTACAGCAGCTGTGTGAGGCTGAGGCTGAGGCTGAGGGGGTCTTTGTTAACAATAGTGCTCCAACATGCTCACAATGATTACGCTAACACTTGCATTTACTACTGTACTGTACTTTTAATATCATTACTTAAAATGGCATGTTTTCATGTGAACACAAATGTTAAAAATAAAACATTCAGGGTGCACCCCTAAAACTTCTCACATGGTCCTAAAAGTCTTCCAGTGCATTCTTCCCCAAGCTGCTGCTGCTGCTGCTGTTCCCAGAAGAAAATCCTTTCTCAGGAATTCAAGTTAGGCACACGTCAATTTCATCTGCTCCCAACTGATTCCCATTATTGAATTAGGATAACCTGACCCTTCTCTCCTCTTCTCTCATCTCTTCTCATTCTCTTAGTTTTCTTTTTTTATTATTGCATTATCTCCGCCTCCCCAACCCTCCCTCACTGCTTTATGTGGCCCAGTAATGAGACAGTGACAGATTACCCTAAACCCTACCCTCTCTCTATCTCTCCCCCCATCTCCCCCCTCTCACACGGAGATAGAGGCTTGCAATGAGCTTCAATTTGTGTTGATACGCAAGTTACGTATGAAGCTTGTAAGCTCAGGTGACGGGGCTGTGATATGGTTCATGTGGTACAGATTCTGTTTCTAATCCCATGTCAGACATTTATTGCCAATTTGTAAGAGAGCTGGCAGGTAGACTAAAACCAGAATTAAACATCAGTGCCCAGCATCACAGGGTAACCCAGGATATGACACTATCGCCAATTTCACAGTTTATTCCTTTTTCAGTGTGTGTGAATGACATAAGCTGACAGGAAGTAAACGTGGACTCAAGCTGTTGCCTAGCAATGCAATTCTGTTGATACAGTCCATAACAACATTGTGTGTTGTTATGGACATGGCCTTACATTGTACACCTATAAAAAAAACCACCATACATAATGTGTATGAGTCTGGAAAATTTCAAAGTCAGCTGTGGATACGGTTGTTATGACATGTTACTGAAGTAAAAGTATGTAAGTAACAGCAAAATTGTAAAGCACTTTGTGTCAAAGCACTATATTTAAATGCAGCCATTTACCACAAAAAAACTCCAACTTGTTCATAAGTACAGTATTTGAGTAGATGTGTGTAGTTGCATGCCACATCTGTAAATAATACATCACATTATCTGTGCAACTGAGGAGGAAAATGTACTCCTAAAATCCCAATATCATTTTAAAAAACCTTGAACTGCTTAAACACAGTCTTTAAATTACAAGAAGTGTTCACTTTTTCCTGAAAGTGTCTCCCATTCCACGTGTCTTTTTTTTCTACCCATTTTCTGTTTCACTCGTCCAATATGTTTAGCAGTTGTCCTTTAGCTGCTGGAGTGTTTATGCACAGTATGTGTGCCGAGCCATATGAGTATGATAGTGTGTTTGTATGTGTGAGCATGTGTTGGACTGTGTATTTGAGAAGAGCTTCAGTAATCCTATTGACAGAGATGCAGCTTTGCTTCAGCTCAACAGCAGCTGTCTAGTTTGGAGTGGAGGGGTCCAGTTCTCTTTAGCTGCAGGGGGGTGGGGTCGTCTTCATGTTGCTCTCACTCTCGTTGACCTGTGCCTCTGTCATTAAAGGCTTTTATACATTTCTCTCCCCTCTGTGTTTCTCGTTTTCTTCATCTTTGTATTGTTTTATGATACTTTCATGGCAGTTAGTCACCTTTGTTTGTTCAACGTGTTTAATATGTGGTTATCACACACACACACACACACACACACACACACACACACACACACACACACACACACACACACACACACACACACACACACACACATGCACACATGCACACGCACACACTCCCAGTTCTGGTCTTGCAGTGGTCTGCTCCGCCTCTGGCTCAGTGCTGTCTCTGTGTCTCAGAGCACACATTCATTGTCTAATCTTTCTCTATGTTTAATTTACAGCCTTGGCTGCTGCTGCCATATGCTCCTTTTGTCTCTGCCTACTAACACACTCTCTGATACACACACACACACACACACACACACACACACACACACACACACACACACACACACTGCTCTGAGTAGCTTTGCCTCAACCTTCAGCATCAGAAAAAAAGCAAAACAAAAACAAACATGCCAAAGAAAGCCTGCACCCACCCCCTGTTTAGCAACACTTCTCAACCTTTCCACAAGCTTGTGTTGACACAGAGAGGTGTGTGTTTGTGTTTGTGTGTCTGATTATGTCTTAGTGTGTGTGTGTGTGGTGTCTGCTGTTCTGCTGTCCGGGTGTTCAAGCAGGGTTGATCTGACGAGACAGAATTTGAGGTGAGAGACCTTTACACCAGCTGATATTCTTCACTTTTCATTTTTTCCCCATCATCGCTCCATCTCCTCACTCCAATTGTGTCTTTTAGCCCTTTTCTGTTCCTGTGCAACTCATTGTCTGAAAGGTTTTTGCACAGCCGAATAATCACATTCTGGTGTTTGCTGTATATCTGCGCACAGGGTGACACAGAGCAGGGCTTGCCGACTGTGTGCTCATCCATGGGCAGCTAATGTATTATCACTGCAAAATATAAATGGGCCGAGAGCAGCCGTGCTGTAGATGAGCACTGCCAGGCCTTTTTACCCAGTGCTGCTGTGTGAAGAGCCCCCATCCTTATTCATTTTCATGGCTCTGCAGTCCCGCTATTGACTTAAAGTGCAGCCGACTCCGGTGCATTTGGGAAATATAATGAGCCACAGCGACAGGAATTTAAATACAGTGGAGTGGTGAGGGCAAGAGATGAGAGGGGAACACAAGTGGACTGAGAGAATGTTTCCTGTTTGCTTTGCTCAGGATGAGGGTGAACTGCTGCGTTGTTCTCCGCTCACTTTGTCCCAGCCGCCGCCGGTTTTCTTCCTGTATGGTCTTTTCTCTTTCCCGAGCTACTTCCCTTGCTCTCCTGGCCAGTAACACATGTTTTGAAATGACGTCTTCACACAGTGAGATGCTTTCAGCGAGGGTGTGTGTTTGAGAGAGACACACAGAAAGAGAGGTTGTGGTTAGCAGGGCTTTCTCTCTGGCTCCAGAGGCCCTGGCCAAGTCAGCGGTGAGGTTTGGCTCACTTCTCGCCACACTGCACACACAGGCCTGCACACACTGAGACACACATACAGTCTCTCTTTCTTTGTCCCTTATACCTCTCTCTCTCTCTCTCTCTCTCTCGCTCTCTTGCACTGACCTTTCCGCATAATCTTTTTACTTTACTTACAGTTCGCCCACCCTCTTTGCTTTCCTTCCCCCCAGGAAGTAGATCACAGCTCGATTTAATGGGCTGACTGTGTCCCAGGATAAACCCTAAGTTGTTCTGCAGTGAGACTCTCTCGTTACATTTCACCTCCACAGTACCAAACTCTCTTTCTCTCTCTTTCTTTGTTCCCCGCTGTCTATCTTTCTCACTCAACACATATTCACACACACACACACACACACACACACACACACACACACACACACACACACACACACACACACACACACACACACACAAACACAAAAAGAACACAGGAAGAGTTCCTTTCCGTTCTTAATGGGACAAAGAGACATTTAGCAGGGAGTACAAGGAGTTAGGCGTAATTGATCTTGTTAAGCCTTTGGACACACTCTCACAAGGACAGGAAGAGAGGGTTTGAACAGGGAAAAAGAGATGGAGAGAGAGAAAGAGAGAGAGAGAGACAGAGAGAGGGTGAAAACAGGTCAGGAGGTGTGATCATGAGATATGGCCTCTTAATGTGGTCACTGGGTAGCTATTTATATGGCCTTAAAATACATCTCACACCCCAACAGATCCAGATGGGGATCACTACCAGGTGGGCTGCAAAGGAGAAAGAGGAGGGGAGAGGGGGAGTGATTGAGGAGAGAGAGGAAGGATGTGATGGGTTTGGGTGGGAGGGATTGAGATGGAGATAGCGCAGTGATGTATGAAGTCTTGTGGAGTTTGTGTGTGTGTGGCTGTGTGTGGTGGGCCATTTTATGATTAGGCTGAGGTCTGCCTCTTGGGGCCTTCATATGAGCCAGCTGTGAGCATGTTAGTGTGTCAGTGTGTGTAAGTGTGCGCGATGTATGTGTTTGTGTACCGACTCCCTTGCTAACCAACTCTAAGGAAGAACCTAACAACAACTATTCTGGACTGTTGACTTGCAAAGAAAGCACAGCACTGGGTGTTAGACATTCTGACTCTATCAGAGATAGTTTAAACTTGAGGATCTACGATGCGTCCAGCTAAATGTGTTCATGCCGTCTGAGCTAAGACATGGACGCACCTTAGTGTATCACTAGTGGACATGCAGTTTAGAAAATAAGTCATTCTTTCGTGGAAGTGATACCAACTCGTGGGGCGACTGTGGCTCAGAGATAGAGCAGGGTCGTCGTTCAATCAAAGGATCGGCGGTTTGATCCCGGGCTCCACCCCGGGCTCCACTAGTCCATGTCGATGTGTCCTTGGGCAATACACTTAACCCCAAATTGCTCCCGCTGACTGTTCCTGCGGTTTATGAATGGGTATGAATGATTAGATAGTTCTGATGGGCAGATGGCACCTCCCCTGCCATCAGTGTGTGAATAGGTGAATGATGACATGTAGTGTGAAAGCGTTCGGAAGACTAGAAAAGCGCAATACAAGTGCAGTCCATTTACCAAATGAGTAAAATAAAAACAGTAGTTTGATCCAAAACTGAAAAGATGTCTTTCTTTTTTTTTGTTTGTTTCTGTCTTTCTTTCAGACCCCCCCTCTCTGTCTCTCAGTGTGCTCTGTCATTCCCAGTGCCGCCTGTCATCCAGTAACAGTGAGAGCACATGTCATTGTTGAGAAGAGCCTTTTAAAGGAAGCTGCTTTTTTATGAGCAGACATAAAAACATATGAAGCCGGTGTTGTTTAAAAAAACATCACACTTCCCAAGACGGCTTGCAGAGAAACAGAAAGAAAGGAGGGGCAGGGTGGTGAAGGTTGAGGCTGAGAGGTGTTTGAGAATGCAAACAGCGTACCAGGTCAAATAGAAACAAAGCAGCTCACTTTCTCTATTCTCTGTTATTTCTTTCTTAATACCTTTTCCCTTCCTTCTGTAAATATAAGCACATAGACATCTCATGAATGTCTCAAATCTTAATCATGACTTTAGTTTCATGAAGGCCTATCACACAGATACAGCACATGCTGTACGAGCAACAACTTGATAGGCATCACTATCTGCAACACTGTTGTCAGCTTATGTAACAAGGAACTGCAGATGATGTTAACATCAACATCTCCTCGGTTAATGACCAAATCTGTGATGTGGGGAGTTAATCTCGGTCATTTCCACTGACTCTGTCACGCCACTGCTAAGTATCTAAAGACAGAGATGGAAAACAACACAGGGACATGACGTATGAGGTCAGATGATTGCAGCAGTGTTGGTTAAATGTGTTATCTCCTTATTGATCTACACTCCGGAAGTGGTTTTGATTTGGTGATAAGCTGTAGCTTGATGCATCTCCATGGAGCAGGAGCTGGCAGGCGGTGAGGCCCATGGAGACGGAGTTCTGCCCAGGCCAGGGCCCTCTGCCTGGCCTGCGGTTTGGAAGCCAGCCCCTTTTCACAATGGAGGACCTCCATAGTTACTGGTGCACAGCTGGGCCCAAGAATAATTGGCACTGCAATCGTTATGTGCTTGTCTGTGTATGATTATCTGCATCCTGTCTATAAGACTCACAAATATCCTTGTCGATAAGATGGAGTTTGAGATTAGATAATGTCTCTATCTGTAGGCCAACATTCACTGTATGTATCAAACATTCAGTCTAATCTTCAAAGCGAGGAAGAGGTGATGACATCAATACAAACCGGTGATGCTTTGATCTTGTGTCTGAGGACCTAAATGGATCTTCTATATGTCTTATGATCTATACATGATACGGTTGATGATAAGAGTATTAGCATGTTTTGATAAGCCACTGTGCCACAGTCAGATACTAAATTTGACATTTTGGTCGTAAGCTGTAATGGTGTTAATGACTCCCAGTATACCTTAACGCCACCGATTTAAGCATTGCATTCATTTATCATTGTTGGACTCACAATGGACAGTTAAAAAAAGGATAACATTTTATGCAGCAAAACCAGAAATATATTATATTTCACTCCATTCTTCCTTGTCCTAAGCTGGCCACAACATTACCCACAATGCAGCTCATGTAGCCTTAAGCAGAGATGAGGAGCCGAGGACAGAGGCCTGTTAAGCTCGCCTCTTTCTAACTCCACAACCCCAGATTTTTTTATTTTCAAACTTGTAGTTTTCAGCAGTGACATCACTTGAGGCCATTCATCAGCCTTTGTGCAGCTCCCTCTGAAGCCACAAAAGGCTTGATTTCATATATGCAGTAATATTCCGCAAGACCTGAAAACAGACACTTGATGTGTAAAATCTGTGGAGAAGGCTGCAGGAAAGGAGGTTTTGTGCAAGCAAGCATTTCATCTCCTCCAGATGAAGAATACAAGACTGAACCATCATGCCGTTGCCTTTTTTAAATAACTTCCATTTTTAGCATGGAAAATGTTGTGCCAGCCACTTTTGGGGGTCTAAACTTCCTCCAAAGGTTTTTTAAGGCAGTGCCTTTGTTTAATTTATTCATAGATAACTGCTTTAATTGGTTGGACTTTCTGCATTCTGTTAATGCCAACTTATCTCTCAATTCTGCTGTCTATCTTAAAATATGCTCAAAAATAACAGACCAAACTAACCAAAATGTCATTTAGTTTTGATCATTGACAGACAAGGATCTTGTGTGTATCATATATGGAAACTGTGAAACTGTGATCATGTGATCATGTG